>APFE030423181.1:16958-103729 GCA_000404065.3 Pinus taeda | reverse complement strand
TTGTGTATGTTTTCCACAATAGTACATGATCAGGATAATCTCTGTTGAATATGTGTTAAATTATTCAAAATTTCTACAAAACTCACCTGATTCTACTTCCCACATACGCAATGTTCATAGAAATCAAAATCTAGAGAGCAATTAGACATACCTTCTACCATACCATTACCATGCAGTATTTGAAGGCCCTTCTCTCCAATATGTCCAAGCCTTTGATGCCATAACATGGTCTTTTCTCGAGAGTCCACTAGATTTTCTGCTCCACTTTTAGGAACCATAAAACTGTTGCACCCATCAATAACAAATGCTACCCAAAAGCTTGTACAAAGTTCCAATCCAAACTCCCTGCATCAATACCAGTGTTCCCAAAACCATCTTGCAGGTTTCTTTCTTAAACA
Organism: Pinus taeda; assembly: GCA_000404065.3. NCBI lineage: Eukaryota > Viridiplantae > Streptophyta > Pinopsida > Pinales > Pinaceae > Pinus > Pinus taeda. The sequence goes on along the minus strand of APFE030423181.1, from coordinate 103,331 downwards.
CTATTTTTACACCTTCATCATCCATCTTGCTTACATAAATCAAATTTATGGCCAATGCATGAATATCCAGAACACCAAGAAGTGTTCTAATCCTTCCACCTTGCAAATTCAACTTGACTTTTACACGTCCAATGATTTTGGCCTTCCTATCATCCTCTAAGAAGACATCACCACCATCATATTTCTCATACTCGCAGAACCACTCCCTATGGGGAGTGAAGTGAAAGGATGCACCTAAGTCAATCAACCACGCCCCATGATCTACATGTGTACTTGAAGAAGAAGCCAAGTACACACCTCCACCTTCATCTGAGGTGGTTTTCGCCTTTGTAGAAGGGGCATCATCAGATCCCTTTCCTTTCCTATGAGCTTTAGATCTACAATCCTTTTTGTAGTGCCCTTCCTTTCCGCATTTCCAACATACCTTTACAGGTTTTCTTCGAGATTTAGATCTCCCTCTAGATTTAGAATTCCCACTTCAGGATTTATTTTTGTTTATGTTCTAGGACAATCCTTGTACAGACAAGGCATCTCCATTCTCGTCTCCATATTTTTCCATCTCATCTCCTCTGACATCAAGGATGAGACTATTTCATCAAACTTAAAGGTAGTTGTATTGCTACCTATTGCAACAACCATAGTATCCCACGAATCTGGTATAGAACACAACAAACTGATGCAGTTATCTTCGTTTGAAAATTTTATATCAACATATAACAATGAACTTACCACAATATTCAAGTCTTTCAGATGCTTTGTGTGAAAATTTATAAATACACACATCAGAAATCCTAATGTAATCACTAGTTTATCATATCCTACTTGTTTTTACGTTCAACAAGTTATTTAATTATTAAACAGTGATGAAAACACTATTGCAGACTACACATACATACAGATCATGAACTGAAAATAGAACGAGACAAATACACATGGGACATCATTATTTTTGGACAAACGTCCTCGGAAAAAACCAATACGGGAAAATCAAAGCAACAAATTTGAGGGTTTTCTATTATTAAGCAGTAGTTATGAATACAACTCTGGATGCCCTCTCAACAATCTAGTTGCATAGATAAAAATATATTGGCAGAAACCTAAGTGAGATTACCTCACTTCACCTGGAAAAATCTCTCCGTTCCGGTAACTGGATTGGCTGTCCCCAACTACAACTGCGTTGCCCCTTCACAGTGCCTGCATGGAGCACACTGGGACATTGCGTCAGCACTGTGCTGCCTCCTAGAGCTCTGACGTTAACCTTCTCGGCTGATCCTGCTGCTCCCCAACTAAATTCAGATTTCTGCTAGAGGGTGGCTCTACCCAAGTGCTGGAAATGCATTAGCCCTTCCTAGCCCAACTTCATTCTCCCTGAGTCTGCGCTACCTCCTCTGGCATCTCTCTGCCTCTCTCTACTATGTATTCGAGGTCTTGGAGAAGATCCTCCAACCTCAACTATCCCTGCCCCTCTCTTGCAACAGATCACTTGTTCGATTTTTTCAGCAAACCTCGCCCCAGAAAAATCGAATTGACTAATCTCTCAAGTGTGTCTCCAACTGACCCTCAAGCCTCCTCTTATACTTTTCATGTTGATGAATCAATAGCCGAGATTAAGTCCCTAATCAACGACTAAGATTGAAATAGACTTGATCCTTGTCACTTAGAAGTTTCTCACCCATATTCTTATTAATACCCATTAATATTTTTATTTTCCTAAGTTTCGACTTAGGAACCCATTCAAAATATTAATTATTTTAGTAACTCCTCATCGGGTGGAATTTCTTCAAATGATTGTTGGGTTTTGGAGATCTTGTGTGTTCTAGCCCCTCCACAAAATTTCGGAGCTAGAGCACATTTGATGCTACCCAAAATCAACACTTTGTCATCGAGTCTCCATCCTTCATCCTTAGTTAGTTTATATAGCTTTTTCCACAGGAACAATTTGTTCACAAGATATTTAGATTAGTACAACGTCTCTAACTTGACCCACAAATCCTCTGTCGTAGCTTCCCCTGATACATTCAACAATACTGAATCTGAGATTCACAACCGTATTGTGCTCTTTGCCTTCCAATCCAACTTTGTTCAGTCTTTTGCTGACATTATCGTTGGTTTAGTACCCAGATATACGTGATCTATTGATCTTTATCCACCAACAAATCCTCCATCTTGAGCTTCAACAACTCAAAACTCTAACCATTAAATTTCTCGATCTTTGTCTTTCCACTACTCACCATCTTCTTTCACCGCAAGAATCGATCTCGTAGATCTCCCATTGAATAGGGTCTACCACGGGCCTGAGCAAAACCCCTCAGCAGCAAAGACGTCCCCTTGAAGCATAAACAACTCTGATACCAAATGTAGGTTATAACACTGTACAAAAATTACCTACAAACAAATTCTTAAAACATAAAAATAAACAATGGTGAGAACATAAAACAAATATACACAAAGATTTTCCCCTGGATCCCAAAACCCCGACTACCAGATTGATTTTTCATCATATTCCTTTCAATGTTACAATCTCTCTCTCTCTCTCTCTATATATATATATGTGTGTGTGTGTGTGTGTGTGTGTGCTGAAGCATTCATAAACCCCAATCCATTTAATCCTGGATTAGAACATAACTGTAGTTCCCTTGACCAGATCTACAAAATAACATGGGCAAAAAACCATCGTGCCCAAAACCATGTACAAAATTCATGCACAAAACTATAGGTAGGTCCACCCACCTAATATAGGGTCCTTTTTTTTTCTTGGGACGCCGCCATGAACACCATTTCCCTGTGTCATTCTTTTTCTTTGTGGTATTATTCTTTGCTTGCAGCTTCAACGGGTTGTCTTGGGTCGCCCCGCCTTGCTCTTGCCTTTTGTTCTATGGTTTGGGGGTGCCTTTCCCTTGCTTCGGATTTGCAGATCCAAAGTTTCGCTTCTTTTGTTTAAATTCATGCTTGATCTTGACAGCGTATCAATAGGCAGCGCCAAACGAGGAGATGTCCAAGAACTCCATCTTGTCCTGGATGTGCTTGTGTAGACAGCTGGAGTACTTGAGTACCAAATGCCGCTCAAAATCCTTGGTACCCAACTTCGTGTGAAGGGTATGGAAAATATTTGTGAACTCCAACACGTCTTAGTCCCTTCCCTGTCACAGAGTGGTCCACTTTATGTATTTATCTTCATAGCTCTTGAGAAGGTAATATTATTCCTTGATGGCGTCTCAAAAGAATTCCAAGTGGGTGCGACTGAAAACAGTGAGGGTTCCCTTTCGTCCTTTTTTCCACCAGTCCTTGACATGGGGGGCGACTTTAAGGAGTGCAAAAGTAATCTTTTCCAGACTGGAAAAGTCATGAATCGAAAAATATCCTTCCAACGTATTTAACCATCTAGCTACGACGTCTACATCTATCTGGACTTCAAATATGGGAATGTCAAAGTTGACTTGTACCTTAAAGGGAGTGGTGCCTCCAAAGTGGCTGCTAGATGAATATGCATCCCCTGTGGATAGCTGCCGAAAGATCTGAGCAAAGTTAGCCATTATCACATTCCTATGTCACTCGAGGGCTTCATCGAGCAATATTTTGAAAGGATCTCCTGCTCCCTCATATTTATTTTCTTCCACCATGGGAGGTCGTTGAGGTTTGCGAGATTGGTCTTGCAAATGTTCAACAGTTCGAGCCCTAACTCCTTATACCCTAACCTCGTTGGAGACATGTAAATAAAAATAGAGAAAAGAGTAGACCACTTTGATACCACTGATTCAAACTTATGCAGGAACGCAACAAAATATCAATATAAACATAAACACAGAGATGCAACATAAATAATATTCATTTCATTAATATCAAAGAACTGAAAGATGCTTACAAGTAGAATGGAAATAAACTAGCTTGGGCAATGGTAGCTTATCTTTGAGTAGAGATGTGGCGGATACATGCTTCTGAACTGTGTTACAATGAGGCTCAAGGGCCTTTTATTATTGAACAACAAAGAAAAACCCTAAACAACCAAAACCATAATCCTAGGAGATGGAACGCCAAGAGTTTGTTGGCCCCGTTGGGATTAGTTGGGTAGCCAACTTCTTGGGGTCATAACTTGGTCATATGATCTCCGTTTGGTGTGTACGATACCTCGTTGGAAAGATCTCTCCGAGTATTATAGGATTTACGACAAGCCCATTGCTATCCATTGTTGTAGGTATAGCAATGATTGATGTAGGTATAACAATGATTGACGTAGGTATAACAATGGGCTTGTTGCAGACCTTTAAAAAGCACCGTTTAGAGGGTCAAAACAACTCTGGAAGTTCAGGACCCGAAAAACTGCTAAAAATAGTAAATGATGCTATAATCAAGGAAACTGAGGAAACCGACTGAAGGTCTAGGTGGAATAGGCGGGTGGCCACCAATATCCACCTGGATCATAAAGACCGGGGTGAGGTTGTTGGTACTAGACTAGCCCATAGTTATACTCACTTAAGAGTGTTTTTCTCACGCTCTAAGCCATTAGAACAATATTCATCAAGACATCAAAGGTCAACATGTCACTAGCATATATTTGAATCTGGATGGGGAGGATGGTGATCATTTCGTCCAACCACATGAAATAACCTCAATTCTACACACACACACATTTTAAATAAACTAGTTATAATGAATGTTTTATAAACAATTTTTCTTCGACATATTTGACCATGTAAAGAGAAGCCCATTACAACAATGTTCATCAAGACACCAAACCTCAACATGTGACCTTCATTATTTAAGGACTTCTCAACACTCCTTTGATATCATTATACTTTCGGTCTCTAATAGTGGGTCGAATTTCCCTAATGATGAAATTGGATGGATTAAATCCTTTACACAATTTCTTCCAAAAATTCTCTACAACATAAACAACTACAAAAATTTGCATCACTTAAAACCTCAACATGTTATTAGCAAAAAGTTAAACATGAATAGAAAAGATAGTAATCATTCCACTCAACCACCCAAAATAATTCTAATTATATATATGACCATTAATTAAATAAATATCAAACAACTAATTATAATGAATATCTCAATTAAAACTTTATGATCCATAAGTAAAATATGAGATTTTTTTAGAGTAAAAATCACATCATAAGAAATATTCTGACGCGTTTTGAAAAAATAGATTGCAAAGAAGGAAGTGAAAACTTCATATTGTTATAGGTTCAATAACATCAAAATTTAATTTATTCAAAATTAAAATTCTACAAGATATGATAATACTTATCTCATCTTCCACAATATTTCGGTATTTATTTCATCATGAAACATGATATAGCATTTAATTAAATAATAATCACATAGGCACCCCTTAATCTCTACAAAAAGCTCTGCTTGCTAAGTTACCTTACACATAAATTTTGAAAAACATCACAAACTGTCTTTTTAAGTCTTCCTCTTGCGCGCACACAAAAACATCACTGTTAGGTCGATTGAAGCTGTCGAGGGTTTTGCACCAGGTGGACTAAGGGTTTCGAATCAGGTGAATCAAATATTTTGAGGGTTTTGAAGAATGTCGACCGCAGAAAACGTAGCCGCGAATGAATCGGACACTAAAACTCCCGATAATTCTCTGAAGGATCAAGGCAATGCTCATTTCAAAGCCGGTAATTATCTTAAAGCAGCAGCTGTTTACACTCAAGCTATCAAGGCTGATCCTTCCAACGCAACTCTTTACAGGTACTTATCTATTTTTTTTAATCTCTTCAAATTTGTTTAAATAAATTCCATCATATGAAGTTGCTCTCATGAATTTACCATACCTGCATCTCGCCAGTTCTCCTCTTCGGGGCGGATAGATTGATTTTTACTTATTTAAGTAAGGGCATGCTTGTTTGCTATGGATTTTAAGTAAGCGTTTTTTTTCTCCCATTCCAGACGTAGAGGATGACATTTATTGATTCAAAGTTTTCTAGGCATCAAATTTTTTAATTTGAGATAGATATTATCTTTTGTAGTTCGTTGTGGAGAACTCTTGAATGTTGGGCAGTACTGTATTTTGTCGAGCAGATTCATATAATCTACATTATTTCGGGAATTTTAGCTTTCTTCTTTTTGAGTGCGTGTGCGTGTGCTTTTATGTTTTGCTTTTAAAATAATGCTTCAAAAATTGTCTGGTAGCATGAATAATACATAAAAACCAGGCCTCGTGGAGATAGCAGATGCATTCCTTGGTTTCTATCGAAATATCTATGAGCATAACATCAGTTTCACCCTAGTCATGTTGCGCTGGCAGACCTATTCTTGGTTGCCAATCTGATAACATGCTAATTACTGCATCTAAGGTGAATGTAGTCAGTTAGTAGTTGAGCGCGTTAACATATATGCTATAATATATTGCCAACATTTAACATCCTAACTCCCAGTATCACACCTTCTATTGTCAAATTACTGCCACATTCCATATCTCTTTTTTTCCCAGGTAAAAATATTGTAATTTCAGTACAAAATAAAATTACATTCTTCATATGCATGATATCATGTCTAGTGAAAACAGCTAGAATAACCCATTATCAGGACGCATATCCATATAACAGTTTATATGTCCGTTGTCATCATTACAAGCTTCAAAACAGAAGCTTCACGTAGTTCTGCTATGTCTTCAAATAGTTCTCTCACAGCAGGACTTATCCAGATTGATCCCAAAATTGTCTCTTAACAGGCTCAGAATTAGTCTGGAAGATTTTTTCACAAAACATCCTAGACAGTATATCGATATACATAAGATCCAAGCTCAGACTGCCAAACAGAGATGGTACTAAACTAGAACTCCAAGAATCTCCCAAAAGACCCTTCCCAGGCATAAATCAGAAAAAGGAAGGATGCACATATTACGAGGATTGGTCATCCTCAGTTTCCTATGATAGCCCCCAGCCAGTATCCAACGAAATCCCCTCATTTGACAAGCCGTCAGCCAAGATATTCCTTTCCGTGTAAACATGAAAATATGAAATATGATTAAAAGTGACAAAAATATTTTGTATTTACTCAATTATGGGCTTAAGAATTAAATTTATAATTTCTACATTCAATTTATCACCACCAAGGAGTCCCCGGACTTATCTTTCTGCTGCAAGAAGAAGAATCAAGTTAAGAGACACGAGTTCTAGAAAATTATTGGAACCATTACTAAAACCTCCCCGATGTACAACAAGCTATTTGTTGTTTTCTGCTTCTTAGGTAGGTCATACCTCTCTTAGGCAGACTGCACGCCTTGTTCATGGTGATTTGTTGACTTAGCAACTGTTTTTAGCAAGTTGTGGAGGTTTCTTTTTGAAGGAATGGAAAGCTAAATTTGAAAGAGAAATTACTTATGTATCTCCCAAAATGTTTTATCCCTACACTTTAATTTCATCTATTGTGTGATTGATAGCATGGTCTCAAATTTAATTCTGTATCAATTAAATTCAACAATTCACTTGTTTAATTGGTCGCTGGTTCAAACTTTGACTTTCTGTGTTTGCGAAAGGGGCTTATATAGGCACATAGAGGTTATAGTGGTAGTGGTTGGAATTGACCCCATGTCATGTGTGTATGAGCCAGGTCTAATTGTTGATTCCTCTAGTCTCAAAAGAAAAAAAAAGCATCTCGGGTGGGAAATTTCATATAGTAACTATCATTATACAGAGGAGCAGAGTAGAAAGAAGCATCACAGTCTAGGCATTTGACTGTTTATCTCCAATGGCTATTGATATTCCAATTTAGGAGCAAAATGACAGAGTGGAAGTCAAAGTATTGAAGTTGAACAGTTACAACCGTCAAGACATTTGGCTTTCCTTCCAACTTCTTTGCCCATTGAGACTTCAATTATAGAACAGAAATTCTTGTGTTGTATAAATATGGAGAATTTTTTGTGAATGGGCCAAAGTGTATCTGCTGGGAAACTAGATGTATGCTAGTAAGGGGGTAGTCAGAAGCTAGTCCGTAGAATCTAACTGTGTTAGCTTGAGAGGCTCCATGTGTAGAATTCATGACAAATTTGGAATAGAGTCTGTGTAACTATATTGTTTTTTTTGTAATTTTGGTATATAATTTTCTAAATGGATGTGTTTTCATCATTCTATGCATATAATTCCGATTCCAATTCAATGGCCTAGAATTCAAGACATTGTTGTTGACAAAAACTGAATTCATGTCATATACCAAAACCGCCTTAAGCAACATACCAACAACACTTGTTCTTATGATACCGTGATAGAGAGACTGTAGGCACCTCAAATCTTTAGAATTTTGATACAGAGGGTTGTGATCACGTTGCAAGAGACAGTGTGTTATTAGAGTAAGTCTTGTGCTGTTCTTGTTTTAGAAACATTAGATAATGTCATGGAGCATTGATGTTAAGAGGAATTACTATTGTATTTATTGAGTGCAATGCTTGGGTAAATTGAATTTCATAAGAAACATATTAGAAATTGCATACGTTATAGCATAAAATTCATAACCAACTATCAAGAGAGAACAAATTGAATTAACTGCTTCATTTTCTCAAAAGTTGCTTAGAATCTAACTGTGTTAGCTTGAGGAGCGCCGTGAATAAGATATTGTAGGCACCTCAATTTATTACACATAAAATGAAATATAGTCAGAGATTCAAATCTCTTTAGAATTTAGAAACTAAAACATTTATAATTTTATATGATGATACAAATTCAACCACACAACTAGTGCATATAACCGAAATAGCATTGAGGGCAATCTATCTTTGAACACAAATACATCAACAAAGAGGATCTAAATGGCCTCTAGAATCCAAAAAAATCACGCTACAACAAAAAACTATTACTACATATCATTAAAATCATTGCCTATATTAGGATCTTCATCATCAATATGAGTCTCTGAGCATTAAAATAAGATAGAAAGAACTTAAACATGTCAAATCGAGATTTTGTTCGAGGAATAGTACATTTTCACTAGGGCCATGATATAAGAGTTCAACAATTGCCACCAACATTGAAGCATATTGAGGGCTTGATGCTCTTGATTAAATGCTACTAGCATACCCTCATACATGACAAAATTGAATGGAAACGTTGCGATGCCCCAACTCTTGAAATCCTGAAAATTGTTAAGTCTAAAATTCTACTTTCTCCATATGAAATCCAGATTCCAGTAAGGTTAGAATCACTCTCAAACATTTTGAAACAATTAATGGTCATGTTAAAAATTTAAATAAAAGGATAACTTCATCTTTTTACTTTAAGAACTTAACACTACCATTAATTACATAGCATTAGTAGGGGTCTGGATAGATCCACTTCCCAGCACTTTGAATTCCTTCTATCACTACTTAATCGCCCTTAGCTGCACTCCAAAACCATTGAGAGCTCCAAACCTATGACTAAAATTGCATGAGAATGAGGCAAAAAAGCCATTTTAAGAAGTTGTGGGCTGCTTTTTTCGTCAGACATGTGCTTGAATTTTAGGACACGAGTAGGGCTCATGCATGACACGAGTCAAACTTGTGTCTTGTGAAAAAGACACAAATCAAACTTGTGTCAGACACATTTCGTTTTTGACATGTCAAATACGGGACACGAGAGGGGTTAAGTGTTGAAATGTGTAGCTTGGGAGGTACTCCCACAACCCCTAGGGTATTGGGTTTGTGAAGAGTTGACCCACATAAATGTGGTTTTTGTGCAATGTACCCAAGCAGTGAGCTTTGTACCCAAAGCAATGGGCAAAAGACCCAAGTGGAAAATTGATTGTTTATTCATTGGGTGCATGAGGGGCACCCTTGATGGGCTAAGGGACACCTAGGGCTACAATGTGAGTGCGTGAAAGCCAATGAAAATAATTTTATTCCTTAAGAAAGTGGTGTTTAAGGCTTAAGCATGTTGGCATAGGTTGGCTTGAATTTAGAGATGTGACCCTTGGTGAAGAGTGACACCACCATGAACACTATAAGAAGGAATAAAAGATGAGCTCGTTTGGCATGCAAGCAAGCATATTTTCTTATGTGATATCTGCCCAAAAAGAGTGCAAGTACCTCAGTGAGCTGTAGATTCGAAGGAGGGACTAGTTGGAGCATGATATGGTCTATCTTAAGTTTGTTTGAAGGCTGAGTTCTACCCAGGTAAGAGAAAGTCATCTTTGTGTTTATTCATGCCCTTGTGGAGTTTTGTTTATGCAGGATTGAGGTCACTTTCTGTGATGGTTCGTGCCCTAGTTAGGGCTACTTCTGTGTACACTCAGTCACACTATAAGTCTGTCCTGAAGTCTGTGTGTTTGTGCTCAAATTTTGTGCACGTAGGAGAGGGCCGAGACCTTAAGAAGGTGAGACAATGTTTGGGATATCTCTGGGATAAGGGGTCTGTAACCACACAATCAAGTAGGGCCCTAAGGAAGGGAAAACATAAGGGACAACTATTAGACCAAGTGAAAACAATGGGACAATGACTCATTGTCACTTCAGTCAAGGTCCCTTGCTCTTTACGGACTTTCATCGATGGGAGGAGTCCTGGTGGTAAGGGAATTACTTACAATGGGTCGATCAATGATTTAGGTGTGAAGTGATTCCACAAAGTCCATTCAAGGAGAGACACAACAATGGATCAATGCTTAAAGAAGCTAACACACTCTCCAAGAAAGGCTTTAAGATGAAGAGATCAAGACTTAGGGTTTGAGATATGATGATACTACTAGGTATTCCTAAGGTCAAGACTTTAGTGATGAGGTAGAATTTCTCAAGGGAGCTCTTTGTGATGTTTTAACACTTCTAAGAGGCTCTTTGCTCCTTTGGAGAGACCTAGGAAATACTTGCACTAGACTTAGGGTTTTATGAATAACTGTGGGAAGAAATTCTTCCAAGGTACTCACTAGGTCAAGGCAAGGGAGGGGAAAGGGTTTCTTGAGATTTATTCCAACGAGTACTATGCTCATACAACCCTCAAGAAAGCCACTTATCCAAGGAAATACAAGCTAGGTTTCCCTTCTAGGGCTCACCTAGGGCACAAGAATTTATGGACGGATCATCGTAAGAAATCAACCAAAATTGGAGATCCTCTAGGCAAGACGTCAAGGAAGAGTCTTGTTCAAACGAAAACCAAAATTTCACTCTCTAAAAGATTTCGCTTGATGCCCTAGCTAGCCATCCTAGGAAAGAGGAGCCGAAAATTTAAGGAGAAAAGATGGAAAAGAGAAGAGTTTATCACTGAACGACTAAGGCCAATGTCTTCTCCCTTGGGTTTATGGAGTCCTAGATGCATTAGATATGCCAAATTTGTCTTCAAGGAGGCTAAAAGTTGATTCCCTAGCTACCAACCTTCAACAATTACCTACTATTAGAATATGGAGTTTCATGAAGAAAAATAACATTTCATCACTAGGAACATTCATTGCATGCTATATCATGAATAATATATGTAAGAGCCAACCAAATAGCTTTCAAAATTATCTTCATCAAAATGAGGGCACAATAACATTTACTCTAGTTGCAACAATTACATACATTAGACAATTTGCAGAATAAGATTTCATCAACAAGAGAGCTTATAAGATAATCATGCAATATATCCACCTATATTCAAAAAGTAGCTCCAAGACAAGATAAAAAATAAGCTCCAAGTATCATAGTGCATCCAAGATACTCCAAAAGATCCAAGAAAAAAGTGCGAAATTGTCTAAGATGACTGAAAATCCCAAGTGATGATGATGCCTTCTCACAAATGAGAGTGAGTTCTATTTATATGAGACCTTAGAGGTTGAATTTATATTCTAAAGTCCCTAACATTATAAAAATGTGCAAAATAAAGGCCTTGTTCACAAGCCGATCAAGTAGCTATGATAAGTTATGAATTAACCATCAAAGAGTTAGCCAAAATGGTGATGTCATGTTGATGTAGGGCCTGTTACCTCTCAAACTAGTAGGGGATCTAAGGGGGGATCCTTATAGGGGAAATGCTAGACCAAGTGCAATAAATGAAGGCTTAGCCCACTGTCACCTAAGCTAAGGCTTCCTTTTATGTACTAAATTTCATCGATGGGAGGAGACATGGAAGGATGAGTCAATGAAATGATGTGGAGTGACCCAAACAATCCTTTTCCCGGAAAAAGTTAGAAGGATAAGGCTTGCTTGCTTTCTAAGCAAAGTACAATGACTTCTAGGGGAAGGAAAGGAGGATTGAAGGGGAAGGAAAGGAGGATTCAAGGGTTAGGTTTATGGGATATGGCTTATGAAGGAACTTCCCAATCCCTAGAATCCTTTCTATAATTGGTATCCCGGATGGTTCTTGAAGAATTGTCTTTTCAAAGGAATGGGACCACACAAGACCAAGTGGACTCGGTTTAGGATAGGGGGAACGAGTATAGCAACCAATGATGTTCTTACCCTAGACAAGGTGGGAAAAGGTCAAAGAAAGAATTTTCACTTAAAGGTGTTGATTTGATCCTATGAGGTACTAGCAGTGTTCCAACGTGTCCCCCCACTTGGGAAACGTGTCCTTGCGCTCTGGGGACGTGGGGTCTAGGGGATGTTTCCCCATGTCCCTAAAAAAAGGAAACGCGAGGAAACTCGAAGGGTGGATGTTTCCTCCCAAAAGAGGAAATGTTTCCTACATTTCCAAAAAAATTTGAGGTCAAATCATAAAGAAAAAGTCAAATCTCTATTTTTTTTTTTATAAAATATTATAAATATTTACTATGAATCGATGGGGGGAATGGTTTTTTCGGTTATTTCATATTTGAAGGGACCAACAACATGGTGGGATGTTGATCAAGAGGATGATGCATTGGTAGATATGGAGGAGGTACTTGATGAGACATATATGGGGTTAGTTGGTGTGCCACTTAGCATGTTTGAGAATGCAAGTGATTCTGATTCAGATGGTGACATGGTTGATCCTGATTTATTCATTCAACTGGATGCAGAGACAAGCGGGGCATTACCTTGAGCAATTATGCTCTTTTGTCATTTGATATGTTCTTAGGTTATTTGATTTTCTGTTTCGGACTTCAGTTGTAGACTTTAGTTTGTTTAGAATCTTGATATATGATATATTGACTCTATAAAAATTTGAATCTTGATGTATCAGACTTATTTTTATTTCAATATTCAGTATGCACAGTTGGAACTTTGATATGGTTCAGACTTTTACTTTCATTGTACAATGTTACAGTTACATGTATGATTGTATCATGCTTTCCATTTTCAATTTGTTTCAGTTTTATGATTCATCGATTTATCCTTCATGATGTAAGTGTTATATAATGGTAAAGATAGTTAAATTATAAAATTTCAATTATATATTTATAATTTTAGTATTTTACTATTTTTGTTAGGGTCCCTTGTGTTAAATACTCTGACGTCCCCTCACGTTTCCTAAAAATTGGTGGGGAGCTTTTGCATAGGCCGCTCTTGCGCTTCCCCGTCCCCACGTCTCGGAAACTTGGTGGAACTATGGGTACTAGCCTTGGGGATGCTAAGGCAAAGTTTGATCCTAGAGCTAGGGCTTGGCTTTTCTCCCAACTCCACCTTCAGAATGGCTTCAAAATTGGAGGAGACTTTGAGGAAACACCAGTGCAGGAGACCCTAGGAGATTGAACTTTTTGGAGGGCTAACTTGTTAGGAAATTGGTGCTCTAGGTGCCCCAACTTGGTTAGACTTGGAAGAAGGTGAAAGAATGTGATTTTTGGTGACCACCTTTTGGTAGATCAGTGGCTTAGTCTTTGGGAGAATGGAGTCTGTGGTGAATACGAGTAGGATTTCTTGATTCCCAGTCAAGGAGGCCTCAAGACCACTTCGCTAGCCTTCTAGGTAAAGGAGACGTGATCTCACAACTTTTATACTTCGATGTGCAAAGGAAATGGCTTATCAAGGTCAAATTCTTTGATAGAATTACCCTTAGGAGATTTTGTTCATATTACATGGCCCATACATTGAGAGATGCTATAATAGAGACAATTCCACAATTTTAAGCAGTAAATGCATGCAACAATTAGCCCTAGAACAATTAAAATTCCAGTCCAATGTATATGACAAAGTAAAACAAGAATAACGTTAAAAGCATGTACTTACATGTAACAAAATATATCCAACCATTCACAATTGACAAGAAGGAAGCTCCAAGAAGATAAACCAATATCCACACATCAAAATTCACCCATAGAGCTCCAATTTATCCTCTAGAAAAAGTGCGAAATTCTCAAGAGAGAAAAAATCCAATCCAAAGTGATGATGAGCAAATGAGCTCATCTCACTTGTATTTATACACAACTTAGGGGTTCGAATTAGTCTTCTTGGCCGACAATCCCCTTCCCAGAAGAGCTTGAAGGATGGAGCTTGCTTGCTTTCTAAGCAAGGTACAATGTCTTCTAGGGAAAGGAAGGGAGGATTTGAGGGTTAGGTTTATGGGATATGACTTGTGATGAAGTTTCCCAACCCTTAAAATCCTTATTGAAATTGGTATCCTAGATGGTTCTTGAAGAATTGCCTTTTCAAAGGAACGAGACCACACGGGACCAAGTGGACCTAGTCTAGGGTAGGAGGAAAGAGTGTGGCAACCAATGATGTTACCGCTCAAACTAGCGAGGAACCTAAGGGGGATGCTTAAAGGGCAAATGCTAGGCTAAGGGCAACAAATGGAGACTTAGCCCATTGTCACCTCATCCAAGGCTCCCTTCTATTTACGGACTTTCACCGATGGGAGGAGACCTGGTATGTGTGGAGTTTCCAATGAAGGATAAGTCAATGGATATGAGTGATTCAAATAAACCCTTTCCTAGAAGAATTTGAAGGGTGGATCTTGCTTGCACTCTAAGCAAGGTATTATGTATTCTAGGGAGGGGGAAGGGATTTGAGGGTTAGTTTTATGGGATAAAACTTGTGAAGGAGTTCTCCAATCCTTAAAATCCTTGTTAGAATTGGTATCCTGGATGGTTCTTGAATAATGGTCTTTCAAAGGAGCGGGACCACACGGGGCCAAGTGGACCCAGTCTAGGGTATGAGGAAAGAATGTCGCAACCAATGATATTCTTACCCTAGACAAGGGGGGAAAGGATCAAAGAAAGTAGTTTCATTTGAAGAAGTTGTTTTGACCCTAGCCTTGGGGATGGCAGGGCAAGTTTGGATCTTGAAGTTAGGGCTTGGCTTTTCTCCCAACTCCACTGTCGGAATGGCTTCAAAATTGGAGGAGAGCTTGAGGAAAGGCCAATGCAAGAGTCTCTAGGAGATCGAATTTTTGGATGGCTAGCTTGTTGGGAAATCGATGCCCTAGGTACCCCAACTTGGGTAGACTTGGAAGGAAGTGAAAGAATATGAGTTTTAGTGACCACCCTTGGTGGATTAGTGCCTTAATCTTTGGGAGAATGGAGTCTATGATGAATATGAGTAGAATTTCTTAATTCCCAGTCAAGGAGGCCTAAAGATCACTTGCTAGCCTTTTAGGTCAAGAAGAAGCAAACTTGTACATTTTATACTTCGATTGTGCAAAAGGAATGGCTTATCAAGGTCAAATTCTTTGATAGAATTACCCCTAGGAGATTTTGCTCATATTACATGGCCCATACATTGAGAGATTGTTAAAATTGGCAACTAGGGCCAAACTCCATGTGGGTCATCGTATTAATGGCAGTTGATATTTTTCTTGGGTCCCTCTCATCGAGAGGTGTAGGATTGATCTAAAGATCATCCGATTCCGATAAGTATTCATGGAGATATGAATTTATTTGTGTTATGGGACAATTCGTCAAGGTCGGCGAGCAACCAAATAAACCCCACATGTGCTCAATGTTTTAGCATAAATAGAGGTGCCTTGAAAGTCATTTGTACACACACTTGGGATCTCTTCCTCTCTACTTGTCTTTGGGTTTTAGTGGGAGGAGAGATCCTAAGGGATTACGCTGCCCTAATGGAGAAGCCCTAAATCAGCCTCTACACAGTCCTAGGAGGAGATATCTCTACGCATTCAAGAAGGGTTCTATATGCTGTCTTAATGGAGATAAAATGCCCTAGCCGTAGTCCAATCTAGGAGCTCAAGTTGCTGTCCAAGTATGCCCTAATCAGTTGTCAAGGAAGGGCAAATGCTACCCTATACTCAGTCCTAATGGGAGGTTCAATACTGCCCTAGTCGGAGTCCTAAAGAGGGTGGTTTAAGCCGCAATCCAAGAGAGGAGAAACCTTCCCTATACGCTGCCCTAACTTGCTCCTATACGCAGCCCTAGCCTGCCCTAACTCGTTGTCTAAAAGAATGCCCTAACAACAGTTTACAAAGGCTACTTAGCCGCAGCAAGAAGGGAGCTGTTTAGAGGATCATCTATACGCAGCAAGGTAAGACCTTAACATTGTTTTTGGAAGGGCTTAGGACAACCCTTAAACGCAACAACCAGGAGACTTAGCCGCAGTCTATACATAGCCAAACACAGTCCAAAGATGATGACTGGATGCCCTAGCCGCAGTAAGAAGAGACAACAAGGTAATGTCAATTCAGGATAGCATTGAGAGCTTAGTTTAGAGGACAAGTTGCTGTAGAAGTGCGGATTAGTTTGAGCGCTGTTTGAGGGTGCAAACAGGTCTTGAATAGGGTTGTCTCACGGATCAAGGAGCTGTGTGTAGGGCTGCTAATACCAAGCCCAAATCAAGATAGTTTGGACTGTAATAAAGGGATTTTGAAGTGAGTTATAGATGATAGCTATACTGTGATAGGCAGCATGCCTTATCACCTCAAACAAGAGACAACGTGGATAGGCTTGGGGCAGACCTGTGCACAATATGTACAGTAGCATAATGATGTGATAGGTGGCAACATGATGAAGGCATATGGTGTTGTATGGTGTAGCCTTGGGACATCAATGAAGCTTGATGGAGCAAGCAAACGGGACAACAGTATGGCAACCATGGAATGGCAATATCACTAATAGTGGGACAACAATATGGTACATGGGACAACAGTGGCAGCATGAGGTCCAACAATGTGATGATGGGTGCAGCATGGTGCAGCACGGTGAGGTGCAACATGATGACGAGATGCAACACAATGATAGGTGAAGGAGTCACCTTGGAGAATCAATTGAAGCAACATATCTTCAACTGATCTCATGTAGAGATGATCTATTCTCTTATCTAGAAAGTCTAAGTGTTGACTTCTGTTGTAAATGTACTATCTCTCTCTCTCTCTCTCTCTCCGCTGAACTATTGGAGACATATTAGAAGAATTGATCAAGGGTTTCCCCACATTGGGGTTTGTCCCTATCTAGCGCCACATCTTGTGTCCTCTTGTCTTGGCTTGTCTTCTGCGATTTATGTTTATTTTCTATCTGCAGTTTACTTTGATGTGATTGCTAATCTGGAAAAGATATTGAGCTAACTGTGAAAATTGAAATAAATTGCTCTAAGCATGGAACATACGTAAAATTAATAGAGATGCTATAATCGAGACAAATTCCACAATTTCAAGCAGTAAATGCATGCAACAATTAGCCCTAGAATAACGAAAATCCTAGTCCAATGTATATGACAAAAGTAAACAAGAATAACATTAAAAAGCATGTACTTACATGTAACAGAGTATATTCAACCATTCACAATTGACAAGAGAGAAGCTCCAAGAGAAGATAGACCAATATCCACACATCAAAATTCGTCCATAAAGCTCCAATTCAACCTCTAGAAAAAGTGCGAAAATCTCAAGAGACAGAAGTGATCCAAACCAAAGTGATGATGAACAAATGAGCTCATCTCACTTGTATTTATACACAAATTAGTAGTTCAAATTAGCCTCCTTGGGCTACATAAAGCCCAAAAATGAAATAATGTTCTAATAATTCAACTTTGGGTGACAAGCCCACCAAACAAGCTCATAACTAATAAAAATAAGCCTCTCAAGAGGTCAAATAATAATATATGCATGTCGTAGGGCCCTCTAAGAAGCCTAATGAGGTCCATGGGTGCCACAATGAAGAGCAAAACCCTCCAAAGCAGTGGACAAGGGATTGGCCCCTTGTAATAATTTGTGGTGCTCCAGATGACATGTGGGGGCACACAAGTGTCCTAATGGGTCTCCAAACAAATCAAAGATGCATGTAGGTCTCCTGCAAGGGCTATGATGATGGCGTAGGTGATGCCACATTATCGTGCAAGTCCTGGATCATCTGCTAAGTGTATGGTGTAGATCTGGGGCCAGCTGGGCATGATGGATTAGGTGCATCTTCCTTGTCCAATAAGTGAACCGCATGCCATCTCTGAATGGCTATGGGAATCCAAGGAGTGCAATCTGCTGTTGTGGAGGCCGATGGCTCTCAACGCTCATCCTACATGTGCCAATGTAGCCCTCTGGAGGATTAGGAGCCCGTATAGTGATACCAAACCTATGATGGAAACCATCTGCAATCTTGCATAAGATCCAATGCGTCCCCTAGCCTTTCAGTACAACAAGTCACTAGAGAAATCGAGTAAATGAGCTTACCAAATCATTGACCATGGGTGGGGACTTCATAATGGCCTTCCCTTCCATAATGGGCTTCATGATGTGCCAATATTTCCTAAAGTCCGAATGGGGTTAACCAAGTACTCTATTAAGTGTTTTCCACTTTTAAAGGGGATGATATGTTCAAGGTACATCCTTCAAAAGGTGGTGTCATGTGACAGATAAGTGAATGAAGTGGGGGATGAGAAGGGGCAGCCCTGGGTCACATGCTTGGGTACAAGGGTAGCTAATAAGAGGAAAGCCCACATTTGGGTTTATAATGTATAAAAAGGAGCAATCGTGGTACATGAGGTGCCTTGACCTTGATTTTTCCACCCTTCTTTTTATGCCTATTGCCTTTTTATGTTGATTAATTGCTTGGGGATCAAGGGGTTAGAGCATGACGTATAAGATATAGCAGTGAATTCCCCTTTTAAGATGGGGTAGAGCTCATGTATTGGCTTTTTCCCACGTGCTAAATGTAGCTGTCCCTACTATATTTTGCATTTTGTGGTACATTTTCCTATTGAATGTGGCCATATATGCTTTTATCTTTTTTTTTTTTATTTGCATCAACCTCCGGGCTTCATTCCAAACCATGATTCAAGGTGTGGGCAAGGGGAAGGGGCAAACTAACCCCATGTGGACCCAAGCGGGGATAAATGATGAATGGAGTAATAATGGATGGAGAGAGGGTAATATAAGCGGATAAGGGAGCGGGACCACACAATCAAAATCGGGGTTTTCTGTGAAATACCATACCTAGAACCAATTGGTCAGTAAAAGAGATCCTACAGGACTAGAATCCAAGGTTAATTCCTAAGAGGGGTCTAGGGGACAGAAGCACAAAAGTCCATTCTTTTCGCCGAATCCCCCCATTAATCCATGCCCTGAAGTGTCCATGATAAGCAAACTATAATACTCAATTTCCAAATGACAAGGTATACCTTTAGGTTCGGGAGACCCACCTTCAAACATACGATCATGGAAGGTGGACGAGGGACCACACATGGCTGGCTCTGGTGGTGGAGAAATGACACAATGAGCTAGCTAGGGGCTGCTGGTTGCTAGCTGAGGACCATCTTGGAGAAAAAAAATCTCCAAGAGATATTTGTTGGGAAAAACACTAGGGGGGGTGAATTATTATTTTCAAATCAATAACTTTTTTACGCGACTTTGCTGAAAGGAACCCGCGTGTGTACGTGTCTGTTCTTAAGACAACTAGCGTACATCCAGTAAACTTATGATTTAGTTAATTCATCATATGTTGGTTTTCAATCAGTGCATTAGTACTTTATTAAACATTAGACAAACAGTAACCATGTGCTATAAGAACAAAATAAACCATCACACATAAGCAACACACATGAACACCAAGATTTAAAGTGGAAACCTAATGCGGGAAAAAACCACCTGCTGTTGTCGTCTCTATCTTCTTTTTAATATAAAGAAGAAGCTTTTTACAATCTTGTATTGGCGTAAACTTGTACCAGTACGTAGGCACCACCCTGCAAAAGGCTACAACCTTCACTTGTTCTCCAACTGCTACTGGAAGGGAGCTCCAACCCCCTGATCTGATCACCAACTACTACTGGCAGGAAGCTTTGACTTAATAACTGAAGGCTCCAACCCTCAGCAACATCCATGGACCACGTTTCATGAATTTTCATACTGGATCGACCTGCTTCAACACATCATAACTGGTAAGCCACTTTTCATCAAATTTTCAAACTGGACTCATTATCAAAACTTAAGCTCAATATAAAATATCAAACTG
Source organism: Pinus taeda (assembly GCA_000404065.3). Lineage (NCBI taxonomy): Eukaryota > Viridiplantae > Streptophyta > Pinopsida > Pinales > Pinaceae > Pinus > Pinus taeda. Next base: position 83,129 of record APFE030423181.1, on the reverse strand, counting down.
TAACTCATGACTGTAACACAATCATCCATCTCTGACACAACTGAACCAATGAATAACTGAAACCTCTGACACAACTGAATCACCCAATCATCAATTTTTGATATACTTGAATCAACCATTCACTCAAAACCCAAGCAACCGACACTTATCAAAATTCAACCAATCAACTGGAACAGTCAGATCACTGTAACCAGTACAGAGAACTGAACTCAAAATACTACATCAACACACAAAATCAACTGTAGTCGTGATCATTCAAATGCCAAATTGGCATACGCTACTTCACTTAAGGCAACTCGCATGCATACGAGCTTTCATGTAGAGAAACCTGCGTACAACTCTTAAAATTCTGAAAACTGAAAACTTGACTGTTGCAATTCTGAAAAGAATACTGAGTCATACTCAAATCTACTGCAATAGTCTGAACCAATCAGAGAACTGTCTCTGATCTTCAATCACAATTAGCAAGTAATCCTAACATGCTTCAATCAATTAATAACCAAATTCAACTTCATCATTCAATTAGATCTACTTCAAACATTATAGCATAAAAAACCCATAACATGCATATTTGCTTTTGATCTAACTCTTCATAAGATTTCCATCACTTGCACACCTCACACACTTACTTTGATCTTCATCACCTTATATAGTTCTAGCCTTTTTCAATAGTTATTCACTGAACTCGTGTGCATATACGACTTGGCTTAACAAAACCCGCGTATAGTTCTTGAACTTCCAATTTTATCATTCCCCTGAAATGCCATGCATTCTGTCACATCTGTAAACACAACTGCCATGCATTCTGTCACATCTATAAACACAACTGCCATGCATTGTGTCACATCTATAAACACATCTTATTTATACCTTTAACAAGTATATCAAGAGACAACTTATCAAGTAGGATTCCATTCATCAAATAGGTTGTCATCAAGGACAACTCATCAGGTAGGTTGCCATCAAGGACAACACCTAATTCATAATGCCAACAATTTCCTGTATCAAGCTTCTAATTTTGATCTGTAGACCTTTGACCCATCATTCTGGTATTCTATTCCATCATTCTGTCTCCTCTGAACTGACTCGTGGATTCATCTAGTTGTTCGGTTACGAGCGAGTTGCCATCAAGAACAACACATGCATCATAATGCCAACAATCTCCCCCTTTGGACTTGATGTTAACCACTTTGGTGTTTGGTCACCACAACCTGTAAATAACATCAAGCCAAGCATAAAGCTTTGCAAAACATCAAGCTATTTTCCAAACACCAAGATACTCTCACGCTTTGACACCAAGGGCAAAGGGATGACCAATGTTAAACGAAGACTTCCATATCTGAACTGCTGAATATGCATATAGACCATGCTCCCCCTGAGCACATGCTAAATTCTCTGATCATGCTCCCCTTGAGCACATGCCGAAATCTCTGACGGATGTAAAATGAAGTACATGACTCTATGACTCAACTGAGTATGACCTTCTTATCACCAAGGACCCATACTTACATCAATCTCCCAACCAAGTGGGGATACATATTTGACTCAACCACCCATCCAAGTGGGATTATATATTTGACATGATCTCAAAAGTCCATACATGACTGAATATGACAATTATTACATCATAGGTCTTTACATGACCTTTACATCAAATGGTATACATGACATTTATAACAAAGACCAAAGACTTAAACAAGATCTTGATAGTTATAAGCAACTATCATACACCATATATGATCTGCACCATAAGCATCTGTCAACAAAATCAAGAATAACAACCTGTATATGTCCATCATCAATTCGCAAGATAAGACAATGTAACTTTAATATCATCAACCTGTGACTAAGTATGCCGCATATAGATATCAACTCATCCTCTTGACCTTATCAAGATCAACTTGCTCCCTTTCCTTAGTAGAAAAAGCCTTATGTTTATAAAAAACATAGCCTTCCATGAATCAACTAAGCATATGCCATATCTCCAAGCAGTGATACAAAACCATTCACATCATATCATATATATGTGAAAACACCATAGTCATCATTCATGACCATAACATCATCATCGTAGCAAGAATTGCATGATCTTTTCACAATAACCCTCAATATATCAACCATGTACCATCACTAGGGAGTTTTCTAACATCTCACATCTGATAAGCATCAACCATGATAATCAACATATGTGAGAATCAAGCCTAGTAAGAGGTCATCATCATTATGTGACTAAGTAAGTCATGTCTCCAAATAGCCATGTCTTCATGAAACCTGCAATAACACCATTCTCTTGGCCAATTTTCTTCATAGAAGATCTTTTTATACCAACATCATTTACCAATGTGCAATTTAAGTAATCATCCATGTGATCCTTATCTGTAATGTATCCATCATAGAGATAGCAATATGTATCTAGCTTCTCATCAATGTGAAAAGCAAACCGTTAGCAATTTAGCTCACAGTCATTTGTCAAACTTTCTTGATACCATCAAGTGCAAGAATCCTCAAACAATATACCATGAGAGCCAAGACTATAGGAATCCTCTTTCATAACGGCACCATATGAAATTTATGCATCTTTGAAGGCACGGTGACAATGACATAACAATGAGTGACACTTATCTTCATCAAATAATGAATATCATCATCAAATAATGAAGTTGTGTACTCAAGCTTTGTCCTTCTCCTTGAACTTATGAAGATCACCATGTAAGCAACATAACTATATGCATCATCAAAAGAGTCATCCACAAATCTGATCAAAAGCATCAAAACAACTATGTGGCTCAAGCAATATAAGTATCATCTATGATTTCATCATAGGCAACCCATGACTGCAGCATAGTATGATGCATCATTTAAACACTTCAGCAACATAAGCATCATCACCATTGATAAGCATCATTATGTACCAAGGACTTTTAAAGCAAACAAAATGCCAACAATGCATTATTAGAAGCATAGCATATGCTCCCCCTGAACCTGTGCCAACTGTTCACTGTCATATCTCATCATTCATATATTAGTAAGAATCATCAAGGCATCATCATCAACCAATTATATATCACGACATCAATAACTTATGAGAGCCAAAAGCACTTCTACATAGCATCAACAAACTGTAATCATTAACCATTAAAATAGAAAAGACAATCGATCATTGACTGAACCATATCAGACCCTTTTTCTGAGTTAGTCCCAATGTTTCTTCATCAAACCAACATATACGTGACTATGCAGTTTCGAACTCGCATATGTACGCAACTTGTCTTCATAAGATCCGCGTATGATAAGTGGAATACTGAAATTTCATACTTTCAGTTCCCCCTGAGTCTGTTCTTACTCTACCCGGTCCTAGAACTTTTGCTAAAACATCAGTTCCAAGAATACCATTATCATGATGGTTCTTCATCAAAGACTCCATTTTACTTGATTTTTCCACCCTTCTTTTTATGCCTTTTGCCTTTTTATGATTTTCTTTGATTAATTGCTCAGGGATCAAGGGGTTAGAGCATGATGTATAAGATATAGCAGTGAATTCCCCCTTTTAAGGTGGGGCGGTTCATCGCCTACCAGGGGTTGGGACAATCATGGGCTCCTATATGATAAAAAAGACTCATAGAACATGTAGGAACCAGGGTGATGGTCATGATGATGGGGTAGAGCTCATGTATTGGCTTTTTCCCACGTGCTAAATGTATTTGTTTCGGCCATCTTTTGCATTTTGTGGTACATTTTCCTGTTGAATGTGGCCATATATACTTTTATCTTTTTTTTTTTTATTTGCATCAGCCTCCGAGCTTCATTCCAGACCATGATCCAAGGTGTGGGCAAGGGGAAGGGACAAGCTAACCCTATGTGGACCCAATCGAGGAATGCGGACCTAGACAGGAAAAATGATGAATCGGGTAATAATGGAAGGAGAGACGGTAATATAAGCAGATAAGGGAGCGGGATCGCGCAACCAAAATCGAGGTTTCTCGTGAAATACCACACCTAGAACCAAATGGTCAGTGAAAGAGAGATTTCACAGGACTAGAATCCAAGGTTAATTCCTAAGAGGGGTCTAGGGGACAAAAGCACAAACCTAGCCCATTCTTTTCGCCAAATCCCCCCATTAATCCATGCCCTGAAGTGTCCACGATAAGCAAACTACAATACTTAATTTCCAAATGACAAGGCATACCTTTAGGTTCGGGAGGCCCACCTTCAAACATATGATCATGGAAGATGGGCGAGGGACCACATGGCTGGCTCTAGTGGCGGAGAAATGGCACAATGAGTTAGCCGGTGGCTGCAAGGGGCTACTGGTTGCCAGCGAAGGACCATCTTGGAGAAAAAAAAATCTCTAAGGGATATTACCCACAAAATGGTGGGTAACAGCGCTGCTGGAGGGCCATGTTGAATCCTCTTTGTGCCAAGAAGTGAGAGAGGGATCTATAAATCTCGAACAAGGTGGTGGCCCCTTGGTCTCCATGCAGTGCACCATGTGGGGCCCCAAAGTGGTTTGGGGCACAAATACTGGTCTTATGGGTCTCTGGATGAAAGAAAAGCTTGTACACTGCTCCAAATAAGGGCCTTGATGATGGTGCCTTCCATCCCAAGTCTCAAGGTGAGACAAACCTCCTTTGGGCCTTCGATCTACTGCCATAATCATGCTAAGCTGGCCAGGGCACTCTGGTCCAAGTGCATCAACTTGTGACTAATGTGGGGCAATGAAACACTGTTGAAGGTGCCGAGGGTTGTAGAAATTTAATGATTTGCAACCTTTCCTAGTTTACAATTTTTGCCAGTGTTTTTCAAGCCCAACCCACACGTTTTGACATGCTGATATAAATTTCTAAGCAATATTTTGAAACATAAAGAGTGCTTCTACTTTTCAACTAATACAATGAACAATAAGCAAACACACACAAAAGTTTAGACACTTATTTTTGGTCAACTAGACCTTGGAAAAACCCCATAGTGGGGAAAACCAGTCTTCTATGGAGGTTTTTTTTATTTTGCTTATGAGGGAAATTTTTACAACATTAATACAACAAGAAAGTAAAGTTTAAACTTATCTCATCCCATTAAGGTGTTCCTCTGAGATCTTCCAGTCACTATAATTAGGACTGATATTGTTTAGGCTCAATCAACTCTCCTCCTGAGTGAAACATTAGATCTTTGGCAGCTCCTTCAACGCAGGGAATATGGATCTTTAAACAGATTTATTAAGTCTAGAAGCTTGCATTCAATAACAAATGATGTAGCCATGTGTTATGGTTGCCTCCTCACAGAACTTAACATTAAATGTCCTCTTACACAGACCTCGAAAAACACGTTGAAAAGCCTTCCTATACAAGCTCGAAATATACGTTGAAGCCTTTCTACACATGCTCGAAATATTCACTGAAGCTCTTAGACAGTTAGGAACAAGTGTTGACTACTTTTAAACCTCATAAATTGCTCATTTAACAGTGATACTACTTGATTAGAGGTTTTCCCTTGACCTATTTGCTATCGAATCTCTTACTTCCACCAACAATATCATTCTCTCTTGGTGACATTGGCACATCTTTAAAGGGAACTTGAGTTGCTAGTTGTGCCGAAAGGCGCTCTACAACCTAGTATGGGAGAACTGTCACATAATGTTACATTTTATTGCGTCGAGAGGCACTCTACAACCCAGTATGGGAGAAATGTTGTCACGTAATGTTACATATTAAAAATGGTAAATAATATTTTAAATTAACAAATTAAAAATAGCAATAACAAAATAAATTAATGCCAGCCATAATAATAATAATTGAATTTGCACCTTAATTTTACATAACTTTAGATAGAGATATAAAGTAACAAAAAGTGAAAAATAATAATTTACCTTTAAATATGAGGAAGAAATGTAATTTCTTGACTACTTAATATGGAGATGAGTAAAAGAAAATTAATTTAGTTTTTAGTTTGAGGAAGAAAAGTAAATTCTTCACTACTTAATATGTAGATGACAAGAAATAGTATTTTTTATATTACATGATATGTAATTCATTCTATGTTTAGGTTACATGTGATATTTAAAACAAAATTATATTAAAAACAAAAAAATATCTCACTGTCAACCATAAGTAAAAATTTTCAATGTCTATATTAAATAACATAATCTTATATATACTTTTTATAGAGAAACATAATGTTATTTAATGTATAAAGAATTTTTCGAAAGAAATTACATTGAAGATTCACCGTGTCCTGAAGATGAACCACACTCATTGGTTTGAAATGCGTCGACCAAAATCTTCAATGTGATTTCTTCTGAAAAATTCTTTATACATTATGATATGGATCACAGAAGCTTGAATTCGAATGTAATTTAAATTAAAAATTTTCTTATATTTTCAATTTCCATAACTAGGGAGATGTGTAATTTATTTCATTTTTAATATGGAGTTGTTATATAAGATTTAAAAAATATCAATAACAAAGAAAAATTTAATGTGATTTATAAATAAAATATTTCAATATGCAGGTTGAGTAAAAGATTTTAACATGAAACATATATATAGAGAGAGATTTAGAGAATTCTTATTCCATTAATAGTTGCTCTCTAATTCAATGTATGAGGGAGATTTGTAATTCTTTCAATGCTTAATATGGATTTGATATGTAATATTTTAGAAAATATTAATAATAAAAATAATTAAATGTATGCATATAGGGGGGCATGTTTTAACATTTTAATGTGGAGAACGTGAATTATAAATAGAATGTTTCAATGTCAACTACATATATATTATACCAACCTAGATCCATCTTAACTTCAAATCTACCAAGTGTCGAGAGGGATCAAATCTCTTTTCACTCTAAAAGAGGTTTGCATTTGAAGAGATTTGATCCCTCTCGACACTTGGTAGATTCAGAGTTAAGATGGATCTAGGCTTGTTTTTCTTGTTCTTTCAATTGTAGTATTTCTCTTCAAGTCTCTTCCTCCTTGCTCTTTCTTCTTCTCCTCTCCTCTTCCTTTCTCAAGTGTGAAGTGAAAAATAAACTCCTTTTTCCTCCTTTTGTCTCTTAGAAAGGATGTGAACCCTATCCCTAAGGTCTAATGGTTGAGATTCAATCTCAAACCATTTAGATCAAGGGTGGAGATTAGTCCCCTAGTTGACCCCTCCTCATGTGGTCCTCTTTTCTATTAATGAGCCTAGTACTTTTTCATGTTTTTAGTACCATGGTCACTTTTTCTCATAAAGTGACTTTGAAAACAAAAATCACTTTAATAATATAAAGTGTAATTTAGTACTTTACACATAAAGTCACTTTTAAAACACATGTGACTTTAATAAAAGTACATAGTACATCTCCACATAAAAAGTACTTTAGCCTCCTTGATATTAATAGACGCATAATACCAATTAGACAAAAGGTGATTTGTGTGTCTCCCTAGGCCAAAAGGATAAATGCCTAGGAAACACCTCCTTGGTACCATTTGGAGGGCCACGTTGAGTCTTCTTTGTGCCAAGATGTGAGAGAGGGCTCTATAAATCTCGAACAAAGGGGTGGCCCCTTGGTCTCCATGCAATACACAATGTGGGGCCCCAAAGTGGGTTTGTGGCACAAACAATGGTCTCATGGGTCTCCAGATGAAAGAAAAGCCTGTACATTGCTCCAAATGAGGGCTCCGATGATAGTTCTTGCCCTCCCAAGTCTCAAGGTGAGACAAGCCTCCTCTGGGCCTTTGATCAACTGCCATAATCATGCTAAGCCGATCGGGGCATGCTGGTCCAAGTGCATTATCTTGTGAATAATGTGAGGCAATGAACAAACTGCTGAAGGTGCTAAGGGTGCCCATGGCATGAAATGATGTTTTGACACATGATGGAGTCCCATGGCTCTCAATGCTTCCCATAGAAGTGTCAATATGATTCTCTTGTGGGCTTGGGCCCCATTTAAGTTGCCCAAACCATGATAAAACCACCTACGAATTACATATAAAATCTAATGTGCTTCCTCACCATTAGGTACAATAATTCATTAGTGCATTTAAGTGAACCAAGCTTGTTAATCAAGGGCACATTGAGGCTTCATAATGGGCTTCCCTTCCAAATTTGGGGCTTTAAGCTTGTAATAGTGTTACCTCCCTAGGTAGGAGTGGCTAATAAACAACTCTATTAGGTGTTACCAACCCCTAGGGTGAAAGACAAGTCCAAGGGTACATCCTTCAATTGATAGGGGTCATGTGAATAATGATGAGATGGATAGGGACACAATGGTCTCAAAGCCAAATGCCATGGGTTCAAGGATGGTAATGATGAGGGACATCTACATATTTAGGTGTATAAATGTAGAAGGGAGCAATCGTGAATACATGAGTTACCTTGACCTTTGTATTTCCACCCTTCTACATTTTCCTTTTGCCTTTTCTTGATTTTTCTTTGTATTACTCCTTGGAGCTCTAGGAGATGAGAGCATGTTGTATATGATACAATGATATAAGCAATTATTACCCCCTTAAGGTGGGGCAGTTCATCGCCCACCAGGGGTTGGGGAAGTGCACGGGTTCCCTAATGATGTGGGGATATTCACGGGGTCCTAGGGGGCATTGGCAAGTGCATGGGTTCCCTAATGATGTGGGGACATTCACGGGGCCCTAAGAACTAGGGCGATGGCCATAATGATAAGGGGTAGAGCTCATGTTTGGTTTTTGCCCACGTGCTATTTTAATGTCACAACCATCTTTTGCATTTTATAATATTCTTTTCTTTTGTTTCTTGCACGTGGCCATGATATGCTTTTAACCTTCTTTTAGTTGCATAAACCTCTAGGACAACATTTCCAGGCCCAACCCAAACAAGTGGACAAGGGGAGGGGTGTACCAGTGCCTTTTGGACCCAGTGGTCATGTGGACCCAAAGAGGGAAGATGATGAAATAGGGTTTGTGATGTGCGGAGGGGAGTGGAAAATGTGAAATAGGAAAACTGAACCGCACTATCGAAATTGAGGTTTCTCAAGTAGTACCCTTTTCGAAGTTATAGGCCAATAGGATGGATCCCATGGGACTAGGATTGAGGATTAACCCCCCATTTAAGGTGAGGGAACAAAACTACAGTTAAAACCCCTCCTTCCAAGTCACCCAATAATCCATGCCCAATGTGCCCAAGGAAAAACAAGCATAAGTACCTGACTGTACAATGAACAACATACCTTTAGGATTGGATTGCCCACCTTCAAACATATGCTCTCGACGAATGGGCGAGGCGGCATATCATTGGCTCTTGGAGCATAGATCAAATGACACAATACATCCACTACACTCGTGGCTGTGCCTGTCAGGGGTTGCTGGCTGCCGGCTAAAGACAAATCCAAGAGAAAGAATTCTCCTATGTGGTCACCCACTTTGGTGGGTAACAAGGTTGCAATTCTGAGTACTCCTGCGCATTGTTTCTATGTATTGTATCATCCCAAAAGTGGGCTGAGACCATCCCTAAGTGTGAGTAGACGTGTGAGTAAAGGGACAGAGGTAAGGGCTGGTGTAGTGTGAGGAAATAAGGGCCAACATGGAACAAAATTGTTGGAGATAAGTGTGAAGTTGGTGTATGTTGAAGTCTGTCCTCTATGTAGTGTGAAGACAGAGTATTGAAGGCCTAAGTGCAGTGTATTTAGTGTAAGACTAATCACTGTAAGAAGACAGTTTGGCAGCCCATGAATAGTGACTTCTGAAGCAGCAGAGTTGTTGTGTGAGCGCAGAGTTTTGAAGGCCTGTGTTCAATGACCTTGGAGGAGTGGTGTCATTGATAGAAGGTAGAATTTGAGGAGCTGATTGTGCAAGATAATATGAAGGTGCAGACTTCCTTGTGGGCTGCAGTGACAGAGGCATTGGAGCAGTAGTACTCTCTGTGTGTATAGGTGGCAAAGGACCTGCCAGGTGTTCAAGGCAAGTGGACTGAAAGGGCTGGTGTAAGCGATTCTTCAACAAGTAAGTCAAGTTCTTGTTCAAGGGCAGATTGATGGTCATGTGTTGTTGATATCAAGCCCTAGTTTTCTTTGTATTGGGGTTAATTATAAGGGTCATGATCTCTGGTACGAGAGCCCTATTTTGTATTAAAGTTGTAATACAAACAAGTTTTGGGTTATGTAAATTCTTTTGTACTTCATTGATTCACTGCTGTACATTTTATGCTTTTCAAAGTGCTTGTGTTGTGGCATTTTAGTGTGTTAGTGATTGTGTTTTAGACATAGACCTGATTCTAAATTGCCAAGGAAAAATCAACATTAAGGCCATGTCAAGTAACTTATGTGTTAAAACTTAAGAGGAATGACTATTGTAAGTCTTGAGTGAAGTGATTAGGTAAATTGAATTTCATAAGAAACATACTAGAAATTGCATACACAATAACATAATATTCAGAACCAACTATTGAGAGAGAACAAATTAAGTGCTTCATTTTCTCAAAAGTTGCTTATGTAGGTACACAAGATCCCTCTCCACCGTGATTTTTACTTCTGGTTCCAAGAAATGAATGGCTATTCACTTCATTTTCTAATAAGTAGATATTAATTATATGTCTAATCTAATACAAATTGACTTTGTTTATTTGATTTCAGCTGTAATATTTGTTGTTAATATACAAAAAGTGTTACTACCAGTCCATACTGTAACCTGCATACTAGGAGGGTAAAGAGTGAATAAAAAATGAAATGGAGATGTTCATAGATTTTCCATCTCCCAGCAGGGACTTAATCTAATTTTTCCCAAAATATAAAAAATATAGCTAAATATAACATGTCCAATAGGATGAACCAATAGGACTATCATCTTTAAAAAACATGAATTGGAAAATAACCTAACATAGCTTAGGCTAATCACTAGAGTGTGGGCTCAAAGCTAAGTGAATGAAGGTTTGGGTACCCCCTCTTTGTGAGCCTCCATCAACTTCCTTAGTGTGCTTGGTTTCTTTATTTGTTCTACTGTCTTCTTCTTCCCTGTTCATGTATTCTGTCACTGCTAATACTATCGAGGTTGTCACTCTTGTATTGGAGAACTTGGAGCTTTGGTTGGCCTAGGCTTTACAGGTCCTTGACCCACCTCTACGTAGGCCTTGATTAAAATCCTCGGGCCTCTTTTGCCTTTCACCTACTCCCCTCAAAACCCATTAGGCTCTCTCCACTCACAGACAAACGTTGAATGTAGCCTCATCCAAAATTTCACCCCCATAGAGTCATGCCCTTTTCTTTTTGCTTGACAAAATGATCAATTACCCTCTCAGTGTAACTATATTTTTCCCTCCCCCTTTGTGGAAAGTAATGCTCCCACAACTAGGCTTGAATGCTTCCTATCTTGTCCCACTCCTCCATTAATGCTATGAAATGGGAGCCTCTGCAAACTATGATGCTCATGGTTGTGGAGTGTCCTCCATCTTGGTAATCAATCAAGAGTTGAGTTGATAGGCCAAGCCATTATGGTGAAGAAACCCCTTCGAGCTCTGCACCTATCCCATCCGCGCAGACCACCCCTACTAGTTTGTTGCCTTCCCTTAATGGTTATATCACACACAATTGCTTGTCCCAAAACATAACCATCGTATCTATGTTAAATTTCCTAATGCGTAATAGCAAATATGCACTCAAAAATTTAACCTAATGGCAAAATTGAAAACTTTTAGTAGTATAATATAACTTAGTTTTTTGTTAACTAAAGTGTAGGATTATAGATTTGGAGTGTAGACATCACATATCATAATTTTAGAGCAATTTGACAAGTGATAGCATAGATTTGAGAAATACTAAATCTACAAATCAACACTAGAAGGCTAGAAATTTGTAGCAGCATTGGCAATCACATCAGTTGTCATCAACATTGAAAAAATAATTACAAATGACAACCTAGTTGGTTAAGTGTCCTCCATCTCTTTCTGTGGAATAAGAGGGGTCCATGCACGCAAAATATCCAAGAATAAAGCAGTCTGACTCTCGAGAAATGTGCTCCACATGTACTCCACCAAACAAAGCTTCTCTCTCAACATCTCAAACTTCCCCTTTGATAGAATTTTCCTCAAAATGTCAACCACTTTTGAATCAGTAGGAATGTAATCAATGACATCTATTCACTTTCATATTGTATCTCTTAGGAAATGATATTGAATATCAATGTGCTTGGAGTGATCATGGAAGATTGGGATTTCTCAAAGAGCTTGATGCAACTTTGATTATCGTAGTAAATAACACTGTTACCACATGAAAATGGGTGTCTTAATCTGCATTTTCAGGGGCTTTCTTCTCTTGCATGCACAACAGGATTTCCTTGGTGTTTAGTGGCAGTTACAGGTAGCAAGGAGATATTTACATCTTGTTCTAGCTTTCTCAAGCACTTCTCATCATTTGGGCAAGGGTAAAGTTTTGCAGTAGTATCATTGGCTTGATGGAGGATATTTTGGAGACATTTTACCATGAGGATCAACTTGGGCACACTCTACACACATTTGACCCGAGAGCCTTGTTCCTTGGTTGAATTCAGGGTTTGAGAATGAACAAGAAGAGAACTTAGAGGATTGTTGTCAATTTAATTAGCTTAAATCCTAGACATTAAATCATTAATCTGGGGGCCTAAACTTGTGAGATACTAACACCATATGTGCATAGTTCAGGGCATCAGTGGGCTTTCTAACATATGGTATAGAATGGAAACAATGCTTCAAAAACCAAACAACTTGAAACAATGCTACAATGGTTTTGTTCACTGGATGGAAAACTCCAAGAAAGATTTTGTTGGGCACAGAATACATTCTTTCACTCAGTGGTAGTCCTAAGCATTATTGTCTTGCTTATAAAACAAGTCTCAAGTCCAATCTTCAGTGGGACTTGACCTGCTGTGGCTGCTATCAAAAAAAGGGCATACATGTAAATGAAAAAGGGCAAATTAAATCTATGAGATGTTTTGTCACTGGGGTGTCAACAGAGAGCCTCTTTCACACGCAAGATGCAATCTTTTATTGTACTTAAACTCGAGTGTTTATGCAACAGACAAGAGTTACAATGTGTTTCTCAGCCCTTTAGTGAGAGATCTCGTCACTGCAAACAAGCAACAAAATGTGAGCGATGAAAACAATTAATGAATTGAGCAGCGAACACATTGAATATGAAATCAAAGGAAAGCAAACTGCAGTCTTACAAGCATTGCTAAGCTATGCTACAAAGCAAGAAAACAAAGCAACGTGGGCTGCGTTGGTGGGCCCTCCTAATCTTCGTCACGCTGCCTAAGAAGCTACGGAACTATGATCAGTTTACACCACAAATAATCTCAGACACCAACATTAACACTATTAAAAATGAGTCGTAATATAAATAATTGGAGCTTGCGTTGCCCCAGTGATAATTACAAAGATAAATTATAGTTTGACAAACCCAACACTGTGACAACCTTTAACGCTGCTGTTCAGACGAGTTATATAGTTTTACATTTCATAATACAACGAATAGGTGGACTCTGTGAATCCCCTGTTTCGTGCGTTGGAAATAATGATTCATATCACAATGAATCAAAGGTGGGTAATCGAGTGGATTCGCTAATAAGTTTAGACCAAAACCAAAACGAAGTGAGATGACCATCCAACAGAATGTTATGAGAATAGCAGAGGTTGTTGTCACAATTGAATCTGCTCTTCTAGATGCACTGTACTTGGAATCATTGATTGTAGATTTGATTGACTTTCATATGCCTTGTCCAATTTGGAATTGCTTTGATGGACATGGAAGCATCTTGAGGGGTCTACGAGGAAAACCCATGTCTTCGTTTTCTTTTTGGAGGCATTGAGACATGCCAATCACGGAGGTGGGTTATCAGATCGCTATATAGGTTATACGACCTGGCTGGTAAAATTGCTATTAGTAGGAACTAAACTTTTAAGCCCTCTAATTCATCAAAAACAATGGAAAAACCCAACAATTAGCAACAAATTTACCTTGTAGTCTCTTGAGTGACTTTTCCACTGAAAGTATGACAAGAGGACAGCAACGAGGTAAAAAGGAAGGGTTTATATGATTGAAAAGGGGGTAACTGAAAGCTTAAATGGTATCAAATCATAGCCCTGACATCTCCCCCATGCCTGAGCCTTTGCATGTCTTCATGCAAACAAAATGTGTGACTGGTGTCCTGATACCATACTTGTTAAAAAACTAATCCAAATTTGATTGTGCTTCACTGTGTCAATCGGCGCCAATTGAAATACTCATGTTGGCCCCTTTTCTCTTCTTCCCCATTTGGAATTTCTTCTCCAAAGTCCTGTTGTGGAGTGTCAAGTACTGGTTTTGCTTAAGCCACTTGTGAGCAAGCTTAAACAACTTCTTATTCTCCTTTTGCAACTGGGCACTTTTCCAGAACTTGGAATTCTTTGATTTCTTCCTTTAGCTTATTAATGTTCTTATCATTCTTCCTTAATTTGGAAGAGGAGGGTCTACTCAGAGTAGTAGAAGACAGTTGGATTCATAGGCTTATAATAATTTGTAGCATTTTTGAAGTCGTTGGGCATTGGCGTTGATGGGTCAATAGAGTCAAAACAAGGGTAGTTAGGAGTCTTGGGATCAGAAAATTTGGTCCTAGACTTCTTAGGCAAAGGGGTTACAGACTCCTTTTGATGGACATGACTATGCCCAATTGGCATAGGCTCAACAGTGGCATCTTTAGGAGGACATGGGATAGCTAGTGATGGAGGCCTCTCAGTTTGTTTTGGAGGTTCTTTCCTAGCCATGCTCCTAGTAATCCTTCTGGAAATGATAACAGTCTGTCCATGGCTCCTTTTGGTTCTTTTGGAGTTTTCCCCACAGAGAGTAAAACCTTCCTCTTTGTGAAGACTAGGGTCCCCACTGTCATTCCCATTGTTATGCTCAAAAACTTTATTGACCTCTCTGGCTGTCACTTTGGGTGTTTCTCTGGGTACTTCTTTGGGTGCTTCTTTATGTACAATGCACTCATTGATGAATTTGTTTCGAACTAGGAAGGCATCCCAGTTATCACCTCTTCTTTGTAATTCTTCCACAATCTGTATTTTAATGGGTGAGAAGGAGGCAAATATGATAAAGGATCATAATGGCATAGCTTCCTTCACATATTATGTAATTTTGCAAGACAAATAACAAGTTCCTTTGCTTCTCTGTGATCTAGGCTTGGGGCACACCTTTTCTTCAATTTGGATTCTGTTATAGAACATAAAAACTAGGTCCAAACCCCCTTTTTGATTTGCTTGTTCTTAAACCAACGTTTTTGGGTCTGTGGTATCTAGTGGCTTGGGCCACATACTCCTTTGTCACTGCCATCACTAGATCACTGATTCGAGGGATTCACCCATCAAACCTCTGAGCAGATGTTTTGATAACAATGCCATTGTCCCTGTGAAATTTCTGAGGAAAGGGAGCCACCTCGTAGCTTTGAGCATAGGTTTATTAGCGTTGAATACAGGGTATGCATCCAAGGCTGCCAATGACCATGGCTCTTGTTTGACAGCTCTGAGTTTTCCCATATTGTCACAATTCTCTATGGGGTATGTCGAAGTGCACTGTCTCTGTATAACATATCACTTCTAGGGAGGGAATTGGGGTTTTTGGATTGCTATTGAAACAATGTGTAGGTTAGCGACTCGTTGTGAGTCAGTGGGTGATTTGCCAGGTGGGAATCATCAGAATGAATGGTCAAGAGGTCGTGCATATAAGCAGACCACGAGAGGTAGTGATTTTTCATATCATTTAATAATAAGTTGTGTAAGGTGGTGAAGGTGGAATTAGAATGATGACGATGAGTGGGTATATGATAGGGGGAGAGTAAGGTTAAAAAATATCAAATGACAGTAGAATATCAAAAATCAAAATCAGTACCTTTTGATAGATGATCTACCTTCATTCAAGAAGCATGCCAGATGGGAGAGAGCAAAATGACAGTAGAAAATCAAAAATCAAAATCAGTACCTTTTGATAGATGATCCACCTTCCTTCAAGAAGCATGCCAGATGGGAGAGGGCACTGACCCTAGCATAGGTGGAGAGCTCTAATGTAAAGCTATTTGTGAGCCACCATAGGGCTGCTGGCTGGCTGGTTGATCAATGGGGAGAAAAATTTTCTCCTATGAGTTACACAATGGTTGTACCTCTAATCTTGACATGCACATTACAATGACCTTCTACAAAGTGTTCCCTCTCATCACCCAAAATCATTGTTTTTGGTTTGGTTTTATCTTTCACAAACTCAGCAGACTAGCAACTCTTGTTAATCATGCATTTTGAGGCTCTGGAATCAAAGAACCAATCAGCATACTTACTGCTTACCTGAGATGCAACAAAAGCATAGAACCTTCTCCATGTTCTGCAACATTGACTTGCTTCTTTACCAGCACCCATAGTTGTTAAGCTCATCAAACATCCTTTTTCTATTCTTCTTAATATGATCAAATTTACCACAACAATAATACCTCACTTTCTTCACTGATTTGCTTGCACCAAGATGCTTGTTATTTCTGTTATTTCCCTCTTGTTTAGTCTTTTGCTGCAAAGGAAAATCTGGCATAAAAAAAGGTAGCTGAGTTACATGTGTGATAAGGGTTGTGCTCAGGGAAACCTGCTCATCATGGATTCCCAACACCAGACCTACCAGACAGATTTGAGCAATAAAGCAGCTCACATCGATCAAGACCCAACACGGGATAGCAGTGGATACAGAAAACATCCCACTTCTCCTGCTCACCATCAGCCACCATCATTTGTAAATCAAGTGCTCATATAACTTGAAAATGAATTGGCAGCCATAGCAGTCATGTCACTCCACAAGGTAACCTGCGACAAGAATTAAAATGGGGAACACCGGAATGGAAGAAGAAATTAACCTCCTAAAACATAAATGTACAGTATATATACAAAGCTTTTCATAGGAGATGATGCGTGTCAATCTATATTTTCCCAGTAATATCTGCATGGTCAACTTCCTTTCGACCACCCCCTTCATCAGATTGTATAGCCCATACGCTGAAATATATACATGTACATCACAGGTGCTATTTGTACAAAGGTGTTAAGTTTAGATGACAATGGTATGTTTTATGCTTGCAACAATTACTTCAATGTCCTTTTGTTAGCCCAATGACAGTGACTGTAGATAGAACATAAACAATATAATGCAGAAGACGAAAACACAGATATTTGGCTAAAGCCAAGGAAAAACCCCCAGAAGGGGAAATCCTTAATCAATCCTTCTTATTATCAAATTTCAAATGTTCAGAAGAGAGAGAATATCCAATAGTGTACAGTGATGGAAGTCAAAGTCAATGTGACTTGACTTTTGCAAAGTATCCAAACCAATATCCAACTGATGAAGTTAAAGTCAAATCTGATTAGCTTGATGGAAGTCTGCAAGTCTGAAAAGTCAACGGCAGTCTATGTGCCCTAACCAGACAGCAGTCAATGGTCAACACAGCAGTCAAACAGCTCTTTTTGAGCTCGGTCAAAGTCAAGGATACTTGACCTTCCTTGGTGGTCAAACAGAAGCAAAAGAAGTCAAACCCAGTCAAATGATGAAGTCAACCTGCCGTCAAAACAGTACTGCAATCTTGCAGTCAAATCCAGTCAAACAGCTCCTCCCGTCTTGGTTTTTGTGCCAAACAATGTGGTCTGCAATTCGTCCAACCTGAAATAGACACATGTCCCTTCGCATGTGTGGAAAATCCCTGCAATCCCGGAGCTGTACGAACCAATTAATGGAGGAGAGAGAAGAAGAATAATGTGTGTTGAATGTGCCAAATGAGGTTGAGGGGCTCCTTTATTTATATGTGCTGGAGGGGGTTCAATTTGTCTAATTGACCCCAAGCTGACCTTTGACCAAATGTGCTCTTGTGGGCTTGACATCAAAAACATATTTCTCCTTGTCTGAATTCAGTGCTTCCAGGGTTAATTTTGGTCCTCTGGAAAAGAAGAATTTTGTCCAATAATTATCTTAGACCAATGAGCTGCCCAAAGTGGAATTTGGCCTTAGTTGCACATTTTGTCATTTTAACAAAAGGCCACCTGGTTTGACATCCAAGCAAAATATCCATCTATGCTCAATATTTACATAACAGATTACATACAATATAGGGGTAAAAGACAGAGCATTACATCAGTGATGGAGACATGGAATTTGCAAAACCTGGTTGCTGTAATTGTTTATTTGCAACTAACTTTGATGTTTTTCATCCTTCGTATGTTTTTAATATTTTTTTTACTGCAACATTGTGGTTATAATCAAGTGACCAAATTTGCTACATATTTGGCTTGTTATCATAAGTTTATCTGGATCAATTGTCTTTATTGGGGATTGTTTTGTAGTATTTAGGAGCCATGGTTGTGCTAATCCTATAAGAATGATTATAGGATCATCCATCATTAAGAAAACAAAAGAACAGATACATAGAGTGCTTTATATTGTCAAAATTCTCGTAGGCAACTATTGTGCATTCATCTTCTTGCACATGAAACTCAATTGTTGACTTGATGCTTTCTTCCTTATGCAGAGATGGAAGCCTGCAACATTTGGGAAAATTTGTGTCAAAAATAGCTGCTGCAGTCAACTGTAATTTTTATTGTGTGCTTAGCGTGTTAAGTAGGATGAAATTTTACACTTCACTATCAGTGGCTGAATCCTTCCAGTTTCTCCATATTCCTGACTAATATTCAAATCTACTCACTGAATTCAAAGATGTTCTGTTCAACTTCATTGCAATCCCCTATATCATCTTCTGGTTCTTATAGTCATTCCATATTCTGTTACATCTGTTGGGTCTATTGTGTATGTCAGAATTAGTTTTTGAGGAAACCATTGTTTTTTTCTATTGTATTGTTTTGTGTCTTACTCACCGTTGCCTTATTGCAGCAATAGATCTGCAGCATTTCTGAATCTTGTCAAGCTTAGTAAAGCACTTGCTGATGCTGAAACAACAATCAAGTTGAATCCAACATGGGAAAAGGTTTACCATTCCATTCCTATTTTTTTTCTAGAACTTAACTAAGTTGAGTGGTGCAGATACTAAATTGTAGGTAAAATGAGCTGTAACTGTACTGGAAATTTTTGTAATATGGAGTGGGTTGTAGTATAAAGTTATAAACTCAAGATGGTTACTGAAGTATGACAGCAGGGTGATTGTGTGTGCTACTAGGGTTATTTCAGGAAAGGTTGTGTATTGGAAGCGATGGAGCGCTATGATGAGGTATTATTCTGGTGATCATATTATCAAAAGTTGTACCCTGTTCAGAAAAGTGGGACTGTGTTCCTGAGCGTTGGTGCATATGGTTGAAATTGATAATGTCTTGCAGCCTGAGCTTTTGTAGATGGAAATCAAGTAGTTTTAAGGAATTTTTTTTGGGGGGGTGGTCTTAAAGTTAAGTAAAATAGAAATTGTGTATCATTATTCTAATGGAGATTTCCTTCTTTCCAACTGTAGGCTGTGGCTGCTTTTCGAGATGCCTTGCAGCAAAATCCACAAAGCACAGAGGTGGCCACCAAAATTAAAAGACTTTCACTACTGGCTCGGGATAAAAAGAGGGCACAGGAGAAACAAGCCATTAGATCTAATGTAAACATGGCAAAAACACTGGAAAATTTGAAGTCAGAATTGGTGAGTGAACTTTGTGCATTATTATGCATGCTCTTGAAATTAAAGTTGTATGGCACTTTTAAGAGATTAAGATGCTGGATTTTTTGTTATGTCTAACTGGTAAAATTGTATCTTGGACAGGTGTCTCTACATAGGCCTTGTCCAGGCATGCAGAACATACCTTAATAATTTATTTATTTCTGCAGTTTTTATTTTTATTTTTTAAATTTTATTATATAAGTTTAAACCTATGTCACAATGTTCGTCGAACTTTAACCTTGAGGTTCGAATTTTGGTGAACCTTAAATTTTTTTTGAGGTTCGGCAAACCTCATAGCCATTGACCAAGTCCATAGATCAAAACTCATAACTGTATGTCACAACTCAAGCTTACAATTTATCCTTGCAGTTTCCATGTCCGTGATAGCATTTTTGATGTTTACTGATCTTGATTTCTTACTATTTTATCCTATAATTCATTATATATTATATATATATTATATATATATATATATAGACGAACCTAATGGCGAACCTCATCAAAAAATTCAAACTCGAACTGACCCTAATCATTGCCGAACCCGAACCATGTGACATTGGTTTAAACTTAGGAAAAACATGATAATCAATTTAATTAATTATTATTCACTTTGTAACTCAGATTTATAAAGTTTATGAATTTGGAAATTAATATTTCTTTTTTGACTGTATCAAAAGAAAGTGATAAGATCAAATTTTGGCCTTTGGTCTTTTCTTTCAAGATCTCAAGGAGGAAATAGGGTTATGAGAAAAATTATAAAATGCTGGAATGAGTGTGTGAAGAACACAATTTGGGGATCACTTTGAGTGAGAGAGAAGAGGGCTGATTTGGGTGAGAAGAAGGAAGGTTGAGCAGCTAAGGAGAAGGGACGAGTTCGCAAAGAGAGGGGCCATGTTCAGTGCGTCATCTATTGAAGAGAGGGGTTGTGCCCATGCTGAGTTTGTAGGAGAGAGAGGCTGAGTCTTTGGGGCTGGGTTCTGTGCTGGAGGAGAGGCCATATCTTGGGTCGAGTTTGTTGAAGAGTAAGGGGCGATATGCTACAAAAGGAGAGACTGTGCATAGGAGAGGGGCGGTTTTCTAGGGTTATTCTTGGCTGTAATTTCTCTAAAAATTCTATTGTAATATTTTCCCGATTTATTCTTTGAAGCCTAATAAAATCCCTCTTTGTTGGTTTTTCCCCACACTAGGGTTTTCCAAGGTAAAAGCTGTGTAAAATTTTATGTGCTTTGATTTCTTGTTTTTGCTATGCATAATTTGTTAGAAGCTTAGTTTTATTATTCGTGCATAGATTTCTGGGTATAAAATTTTATCGGCTCATTAATCATTTAACTGTGATTAGAGAAACTAACATGGTATCAGAGCAAAACCTCTGAAAGAAATTCAAGCGTTGCACAGGTTCAAGCTCAAAGGGGTTTGTGGTCTTTCTATGGTTTTCAACAAACAATTATTTGGGGATTTGATTTACCATGGCAACTGATGTCAGGAATGAAGACAAGCTAGACGAAGCCTCAAATTAACTTCAATGGAGATTCTGGATCACAACTGTTCTCAAGGAGAACAAGTTTTGGAGCTTTGCTAACTCCACAATGGTTGTACCAGTGTTAGATGCTATTGCCCTAGATATCCATGAGGTGAAAGAAGCAGGCATAGAGGATCATCTTGGATGGGGTGAAAGATCTCCTGATCACCGATTTGTCTAAGAAAAGTACTGCCAAAGATATGTGGATGCACTCACCAAATTGTAGCAGAGTGACAACCAAAATCAAAAGATGGTGCTAAGCAATGTTATCAGAATTGGACCGATCATCGAACCAGTAGACCCCTCAGATTGGGAACTAGTTAGAACCAAACTGGAATCACTAGAAAAACCAGACCAAAAAATCGGTCAGCCAAAAACACATCAAATATTGAAATTTTAAAGA
Organism: Pinus taeda; assembly: GCA_000404065.3. Taxonomy (NCBI): domain Eukaryota; kingdom Viridiplantae; phylum Streptophyta; class Pinopsida; order Pinales; family Pinaceae; genus Pinus; species Pinus taeda. The sequence goes on along the minus strand of APFE030423181.1, from coordinate 61,592 downwards.
AAACCACATATATGCATGTGCATCCATATGAATCCAAACCATTTATACACAAATAAGCAAAAGTTTCATTTATAGAGCATGTAAGGGTGCACATAACCAAAATAACACTGAGCGCAATCCATCTTTGAACGAAAATACATCAAGAAACAACACCTAGATGGCCCCTAACATCCAAAAAAAATAATGCTACAACAAATATCTACATATCATCAAAATTTTTGCCTATATTGGGATCAACGTCATCAATATCACCCTCTAAGTATTAAAATATGATAAAAATGCTTAGCATGTCAATTCAAAATTTTGTTTGAGTAAAGGGTATATTTTTAGTAGGGTCATGATAGAGGAGTTCATCAATGAATGCCACTAACATCAAGGTACATAGAGGGATTGGTGCTCTTGATTAAATGCTAGTTCACTGTTCAATACTCTCATACATGAAAAAATCAAATGGAAACGTTGCACTCCCCCTAGTCTTGAAATCTTGAAAAACTGTTAGTCTGCTGGATTATGAGTGAGATTTAAATTCTACTTTCTCCATATGAAATACAATGAGGTCGTAACCACTCTCAAACATCTTGAGTCATTTCATGGTAATGTAAAAAATTTAAGTAAAGGGATGAAAATGAAAGATGAAGGAGAATGCCACTTTTACTTTCTTAAACATTACCATGGATTGCATAGCAATAGTAGGGCCATAGGCTTGAACATTAGGCACCTATTATGGGCTAGTGCCCATCGAAGACAAAAATTAAAAGAAAAAAAGCAAAACAAGCCCCACTTGCTGCATTTTATGCAACTTTTTCAAACCAGTATTGAATGGACCGGTTTGATGAAAATGGCCGATTCTTTACTAAACTGGTTTTTGCCTCAATGGTCGGACTGGTCGGTTCAGACTGGTTTGGTCCTTTCCTGATAACACTGGTGTTAAGGGACAAGCTCTACAACACTAGGATATCCAAGGGAGAGAACATGATTTTCTATCTTACCATGCTCACGCAAATGCAAGATGAGATGGTCGCTGTAGGGGAGACAGTTCTTCATCCTGAATTGGTGTGTATAAGGCTTTACAAAATAGTGGGATGTGTTTGTAAAATGCATCGTGGGACGAGAACATCTTCCCACTTGGGAAAGGTTGTGGGATGATTTCACACATGAGGAGATCCGAGAAGGGTCTCAATGTGGAGACCAAAAGAAGGGTGAGGGGGAGTAATAACAACAACCGTCATGACTTGGGGGAGTTGTGGTATAGGAGAATGGCACACTTGCACCATGGAGCACTCAAAGTGCTTAGGGAGGATGTGACCAAGCTCCTTGATTTCACTAAAGATCAACAGGATGTGCCGTGGGCAAATAGACCAAGATCATGTTTCCTGGTAGTGACAATAAGTCCAAGGGGATCTTGGACTTGATCCATTCAGATGTATGTGGGCCCATGTTAACTGTTTCTATTGAGAGATTGAGCTACTATGCGACCTTCATATATGATCATTCTAGGAAAACTTGGATCTGTTATATGATGACCAAGGATGAGGCCTTTATTTGGTTCCAAGAGTTTAAAGCTCTTGTGGAGAACCAAATGGGGAGAAAGATCAAGGTGCTTAGGTTTGACAGTGGAGGGAGTACACCTCAAATGCCTTAAGGGGTTTTGTGTAGATTCTAGAATTAAGAGGGAGCTAATAGTTCCATATAACCCATAACAAAATGGAGTATCAGAGAGGAACGAGAGAGCCATTATTGGGGCAGCAAAAGCAATGTTGCATGATCAAGATCTGCGTATGTTCTTATGGGCAAAAGCATGTAACACAACAGTTTATTTGCAAAACCGGAGTCCACACAAGGTGTTGGGGAGGATGACCCCTGAAGAGGCATTCATGGGGAAGAAACTAGAGGTTGGGCATCTTTGCATTTTTGGGTGCTTAGTTTATTTCTATATTCCATCAGAGAAGACAACAAAGCTCCAACCTACTGCAAAGAAGAGTATCTTCATTAGATATAATGAGACCTTAAAGCCTATGGAGTCTACATTCCTTCATTCAGGAAGATAATGATGTAGAAGGATGTGAAATTTGAGGAGGATAGGGCTTTCAGAAAGTCTTGTAGCTCAGTGCTACTTGTAGTAGAGGTTTCGGCATAGGAAGCACGAAAGGAAGAAGGGAGACAACCATTACAGTTTGGAGGACCACAAAATTGTGTGTAGGATGAGCATCATGAGCATGAGGAGCAAGATGCTGCATTTACCCAGGTTGAGACTTCCAAGAACAAGAAGCCGAAATGGGAAGAGCGTACCTAAAGGGAAGCTTAGGGGCATGTGGATGCTCTTAGGACATCAGTCAGGGAGAGCAGACTACCACATAGATTTTCCCAGTGTTGAAAATATCGGTATCGGCAAAATATCGGCGAGGGTCCAGAAAATATCTTATCTGCAATATCGGAGAAAATATCGGCAAGCATAAAAAATAAAATTTTCAAATTTTTAAACATAGCCGATATTTTCCGATATTTGTCGATATCGCGATATTTTCAAAACAGAAAATATTGTGATATTTTCTCGGTGATATATCGTTTCGCCGAAAATATCACAATATTTTCGAATATCGCCGATATATTGCCGATATTATCAACAGTGGATTTTCCAGTTACATGGCTTTCATGAGCAAGTTGATTGAGGCTGGTCCTTCTAGTTTTCAAGAGGTGTTTGAGCAATAGGTGTGGAGGGATGCCATGGTGGAACTTTGGAAGAGTACTCTTCCATCATGAAGAATGATGTATGGGAGGTTGTGCCATGACTTGAAGGGAAATCAATGGTGGGATCTAGGTGGATCTTTAAGTCAAACACATTGCTGATGGTAGTGTTGAGAAGTTGACTATGATGAGACATTCGCCCCTGTAGCCAGGTGTCCCTCCATCAAGGCCGTAAATACATTGTTGTAGAGATGGGTTGGAAGATCCATTAGATGGATGTCAAGACGACATTTCTTAATGGTGTGATTGAGGAGGAGGTTTACACAGAGTAGCCAGAGGGATTTGAGGTGCATGGGATGGATTCTTATGTTTGCAGGTTGAAGAGAGTGCTGTATGAACTCAAGCAGGCACCACATGCGTGGTATTCCAAGATATACAACTATCTGTTGGGGATGGGCTTAACCAAGAGTGATGCTGACTCGACCTGTACTACATATTGGATAGGGGAAGTACGTTGTGGAGATCTTGAAGCGATTTGAGATGCAGGACTATAGGCCTATGGCTTACGCCAATGGTGACCAATTGGAAGAAAATTGATGCTTCCAAGCTAGAGGCAATCGACCCCACTTTATAGAAACAACTGATTGGCTCTCTTATGTATTTGGTCAACACATAGATTCGATATATGTTTTGCTGTCAACATACTCAGTCAATTTATGGTTGAGCCAAAGCGAGTGCACTGGGTGGCAGTGAAAGACATACTTAGGTATCTGCGTGGTATGGTGGAGCATGGGTTGTGTTATGTCTAGGGAGATGGAGTGAAGCTAGTGTGTTATTTGGATGCTAATTGGGCAAGCAGCACAATTGACAAGAAAAACTTCAGGTTGTTGTTTCAGCATTGGGTCTATAGTTGTTTCTTGGTTCAATAGGAAAGAAAAGTTAGTTGCACTGAGTTCTGTTGAAGCTGAGTACATGGCAGCAAGTTTGGTTTCATGTGAGGCCATTTGGCTTCGAAAGTTACTCATGGGGCTGTTTGATTGGGAGTTGGAGTAGATCATGATACATTGTGACAATTATAGCTGCATCAAGCTCTTGGAAAATCCAATGTTTCATGGCAGTTTAAAACATATAGAGATCGTGTATCACTTCATCTGGGATTGTGTGTAGAAAGGCAAGGTGAAGCTGCAATATGTACCTACAGATGAGCAGGTTACAGACATCTTCACGAAGGCCTTGATGAAAGGCAAGTTCGTCTTCTTCAGGGACAAGTTGGTGTTGGTGCATAATACCTTCCTTGCTAAGAGGGAGTGTTAAAATTGTAGCTCATACTAGTGTTTACATAGGCCTTGTGTCCAGGCATGCAGAAGACAGCTTAATAATTACATATTTCAACATTTTTTTTTTGTAAATTTAAACTTAGCAAAACATGGTAATTAATTTAATTAGTTATTATTGGCTTTGTAACTTAGACTTCTAAACTTCATAACTGTGGAAATTAATATTTCTGTTTTGACCGCATCAAAAGAAAGTGATAAGATCAAATTTTGGTACTTGATATTTTCTTTGAAGATCTCAAGGAGAAAATAGGGTTATGAGAAATTATAAATTGTTGGAATCAGTGGGTGAAGGACACGATTTGGAGATCACTTTGAGTGAGAGAGAAGAGGGTTGATCTGGGTGAGAAAAATGAAGGTTGAGCAACTGAAGTGAAGGGACTGAGCTCGCAAAGAGAGAGGGGCCGTGTTCAGGTCGTCATTTGCTGAAGAGAGGGGCCATGCCCAAATGGCGTTTGCAGGAGAGAGAGGTCGAGTCTTCCGGGTTGAGTTCTTTACTGGAGGAGAGGCTGTGTCTTGCTTTGAGTTTGTTGAAGAGAAAGGGGCTGTACACTGCAGAAGGAGAGGCTGTTTGTTGGGCTGTAGCAGAGGAGAGGGGCCGTTTTCTAGGGCTATTTTTGGCTGTAAATATTCTGGAGCTGCTGTTGTAATATTTCCCTGATTTATTCTCTGAAGCCTAATAAAATCCCTCTTTGTTGGTTTTTCCCGACATTAGGCTTTTCCAGGGTAAAAGCTGTGTAAAAGTTTATGTGCTTGGATTCCTTGTTTTCGCTGTGCATAATTTGTTAGAAGCTCAACTATATTAGTTGTGTGTAGATTTTAGATCTATAATTTCTGGGCTCTTTGTAAAAGTAAATTTCTGGGTATCAAAATTTACTAGCACATTAATCATTTGGTTGGGCTTGGAAATATTAACACTAAGTTGGCTAGGAATGATTTTAGTTCAATCAATGCTGGAAACATTCTTTTTCTGTAAAAAATAATGGGAGGGTAGGACAATGCATCATAATTAAATCTATAATATAAACTAACCACTGTTCCATGGGGATGTGTTCCCTATGACTGGGGTGGGAATGTCTCTTACTCTCCTGCAGATGTGTTCCCAAGGAGCGGGGCATGAATGTCTCTTACTCCCCTAGGGACATCAGTGGGAATGTCTGTTAACATCCCTTGTATGCCTCTGGTGCTTGGGAACTTCATTGGAATTTGGGAATGCTCTTACCATCCCTTGTATATCTCTGGGACTTGGAGATTCCCCTGGGGATACCTTTGTACAAATGTGGTGCTCTTGGTACTCGAGGGTACTTTGGGGTGCCCTAGGGCTTATAAAAACACAAAAGAAAAGCAGCACACCTTTTTTTTTGAAGTAAGGTGAGGGTCTTCTCACCCATGGCTTTCCCTTCCCTCTTTACATGACCCTCCCAAATCTTAGATTTTGTTGTTTCTTACCCACAACATGCTAGTTGATTACATCAAGAAGGGTGAAATTTGATTTTTGTGAATAAGCAGCTTATAAAGGCAGAAAAGTGTGGCCAACCTGTATTTTCTACAACATTCCAAGACCTTTTGATCCCCACAAGTATTTGTTTACTGAAAACTTGTAGAATCGTCAATCTTTTTTCATTTCTCTAGCTGGAAAAGTTAGAGCAACATTTAGATTTGAACTAGGTGTCGACTATCTTTACATTCCCCTAGATGATGTTGATAGTTTCCTGTGGTATGTAGGTGCAGAGGACTGAGTAGAGACTGATTGTGCATAGCTAGTGGGTTGAGCCTTTTTTAATTTTTTTGTTTCTGTTATCAGTCTTGACTCTTCAGTTTTTAAATGATGATGTATGTAATCATATGATGCATCACTGTATTTCATTTTGATTTGGAGATTGGTGATTTTAGAATGAGAAATTTAATTATTCATATTTGAATACCAATTTCCAAATAGTGTAATTAACTATTGGTGCTACTTGAATTGTATACATGTATGATTCATTATGCATAAAAAACTCCATTTTTTTATATTTAAAATTTGTTGTATTTTTATTATATACTTAGTAGTTAGGTTTAAGTTCCCTTGGTAGGAACTCCAATGTCTGCTTTGATGTTCCTTAAAATTTTGGGGGCCTCTCCATGCATCCTCAAGATACATCCGCACGTCCCCATGTCCTTCTATCTACAAAATTTTGTGGAACTTCTATGTTTTCCACTGACATTATTATGCAGTTGATTTCCATGACTTCTGCCATGCAATGTGAGGCCAAATTGTGGGTATGGAAAGTGGTCCTTCTATGTTATTACCGTCATGGATTCTTGTTTCAATAGTAAAAGCTTGACAAATGTAACTTTGAGAGTTACTTTTTTATGACAGCATTGCTTTTTGACATATCATATTTTTCTGATCTTGAGCATTTTTCTGTTGAACTAATCCTGCATTTTGATTTTCTATAAACCAGTATAATGTTCCTTCCACACCCATAACAACTACCTTTGTGCTATTTTTGCTGGAGTTATGTCTAAGTGTGGGCTATTTTTCATTATACTACCGAGAAAAGTAGTTTTTTCTCCAAACATAGAGCTTAATAGACATCTTCAATCTTTATGTTCGTCTCCACCACTCAATACAACATAATTAGATTGAAATTTATCTTCTACAAAATCAAAATACCCATCGCTACTGTTAGTAAAATGTATAAATGTCCCTGAATCGATGTACCAATAATCCTTCCACTCTTCGAATCCTTGTTTCTGGCAATGAACACATAGAACTCTTTATCCTCCGTGTGTTTAGTCACAGCAGCATGTTTCTTTTGAGATTTATTATTGGAAGAATGCTCTTGGTTGCACTTTTCATCCCACAACACAGCAAACTCTGCTTATATGGCCTAACTCGCCATGATACAAGCATGTAATAGCTTTTCTATGTTTACCTGACGTAAAATATTATTTCCATCATTCTATTCTTTCTGTTGCCCATGGTCTTAAACTTACCTGCAAGTACCACTTAAGAAGCTTCATTTTCACTGCTATTCCCAAACAATTTTTTCTATTCGTTTCGCTGCAAGAGCTTAGTGATTAACTTCTCAAATGTGAGATCTTTATCAGTACTAGTAATGTTTATGGCTTCAATAAAATTTTCGTAGGACGTAGGGAAGTTTTCAAAGTTATAAACACCATATCTTCTTATTCCATTTTCCTTTCAATTCATCTCTAATATCCTTTATTTTTAACAAATAATCTTGCAAGGAGTCAATTTCCTCCATTTTAATTGCATATAACAGATTTAAGGAAGAAAGCTCTATCTTATCTACTGTTTCATGCATGCCTTGTAGATTTGCCCACATGATAAATGCATCATTACCATCTTGAACTTTGGGAAGAATTTTATTCATTAACGAGATATTAGAATCACAGCCTATCATTTCTTTGCTAGGATATCCATATTGTTCTGGTTCTGCACTTCTTTTCCCATTACAAGTCTGTCCAAACATCTGAAATCAAATATGGAAAGCATCTTCTGTTTCTGTCATTAATTCTTACCATTAAACTTTTCATTTCCATTGGACATTATATAGGATAAATTGACCTTTTTTAAGGTTTTAAATGCACCAAATAGTTTCAAATTCACTCTTCTGACTTAATGATTAACAACCAAATAGTTTTGAATTCACTCTTCTGACTTGTGATTGACAACAAAATGGCGTCCCAATTTTAATAACAACAACAAAATCTAAACTACAAAATAAAACAATTTCTATCTTCTCATAACTGGACACTCAAGTTTTAGAAACTGTTTCTGTTCTGTTGCCGTTCTAAAAGATCTAAAAAAATTTATTCTTCCACCAATGTAGAAATGTATATACTTCCTAGTAAGAATATTAATTGCAGTTTCTGTGTATATGCACACTTCTTTATTTCTATTTATTTGGGTTGCACCCGCTTGTTTGAAGTCACAATATTCTCCATTATAACTGTTGCTCATCGCATCAATGAATTTGGTGTCACGTCTTATGTGACAATGGCCTAAAAGGGTTAATCTCTTTGTTTTTTTTTTTTTTTTTGTGACTGCACGGGCTTGGTCACACATCCACGACATTTTTTGTAGGTGTTCGACTGCCCTACCTCTTCGATGGTCCAATTCCTCTCATGGATCTGGTGGTTGGGTTTTTCACTTTCAATGGCTTGTAATATTTCGTAAGAAGAAAATGAAATTTGTATTCAAGTATGAAAAAAAATATTTTGTCCCGGTAAAACTAATAAACTTGGCCCATTAACCCAGCTGATATGGTCTTCAGAGACTAGGTATCAATCAGATACTATCCAAATTACAAAATGGATATAAATATTAGTGTACATGGTTTTTCGGCCTACCCACTTTCTCTGCATAGTATACAAGAAATAAACTCAGATTTTGCTGCTACATATACTCTGATTAAACCACTAGATTTTTTTAGAAAGATGATCCATTAACACCAAAAAATTCTTCCTTTACTTCTTCAAAAGCAAAAACTCCAGTACCAAACAACCTGCCCACCTCTAGATTCAATTCTCGAAAGACATGAGGGAAAGAGATAGAAACAAATGTTTCAACAACCCTCTAAGAAAATTTTACCCGTAGGTCTAACATGTGCATTATGCAGAAAGCCGGCCCTTTGCAACCAGTTTATGGCCAGTGAGGAATCACTGTACAACTTTAGCCTCTTTATCCCTTTATCAGTTGTGCACTTTAATAAAAGATGAAGGGCATGAAATTCTGCATAATAATTTGAACTGGGACTAATTTCATCTCTGAACACTATAAAATGTGAGGCAGAAGGAGACATCACGTTCCTAACACTACTGAAATCTTGATTTGAATTTGTGGAAAACCTGTGATCAGTTGTGAAACCAACGTTTCGGACTACCTTGGTGAGTCCATCTTCAGGGCAATGAGATCGTATTTGAGAAGAGAATGAATTTCAGAGCTTTATTAATAGTTGAAGATTTTTTAGATTTTGTTATTTCTATTATTTTTGGTCGGCTAATTAATTAATAATTAGAATATTTATTTGAATGAATATTAATGATTAATTATTTATTTGATTCTATTTATTTATTATAATTATTGATAATTTTATTATTTTTATTTCATGCTATTTGATATTTTGCTTATGGATTTATATATATTTGTAGATTTATTTATTTATTTTATACATATGTATGTTTTAATAATTATATATCTTATATATTTATTTTATTTATTATATGTTTTATTTTATGTTATATATTTATTATTTTTTAACTTTATTTTATTTAATTAATTTTTATTTATGCTAATGATATTATTAATTAAATTATTGGATTACTTGATGTAATTAATCATTTTTAATTATATTTATTTAAGGGTTAGTGTTATTTATATATGTCATTAGCATAAATAAAATTAATTAATATAAAATAAAGTAAATAAATAAATAAATATATAACATAAAATAAAACAATATAATAAATTAAAATATATATAAAAGATTATAATTATTAATAACATACATATGTATAAAAATAATTAAATAAATTACAATATATATAAATCCATAAGCAAATATATCAAATAGCATGAAATAAAAATAATAAAATTATCAATAATTATAATAAATAAATAGAATCAAATAAATAATTAATCATTAATATTCATTCAAATAAATATTCTAATTATTAATTAATTAGCCGACCAAAAATAATAGAAATAACAAAATCTAAAAAATCTTCAACTATTAATAAAGCTCTGAAATTCATTCTCTTCTCAAATACGATCTCATTGCCCTGAAGATGGACTCACCAAGGTAGTCCGAAACGTTGGTTTCACAACTGATCACAGGTTTTCCACAAATTCAAATCAAGATCAAATAGCCTGTATGGACTCCCTCTTCAACTACTGAAATCTGCATCCTGTTGCTAGGCTCCACTAATAGAGCTCTAGGCAGCTTGCCAACCTATTTCATAGACCGAGGTACAGTGATGGATTTTATATTTGATACCAACCCACTCTTGCTGTAGCTTGAAAGGTGGAATTTATTTCTATTCAAATAAAATAGAGTTTGTTGCCAACCATATCCCTGTTAGCAAAGAAATCCATTCCCCAGAAAAGTAACTTGATGAACATGTGGTGGAAATTTCAGTGCAACATTTAGAAGAATCTGCCCGATAATGTCACATGCAAATTCTTCTTTTCATTCAGGTTGGTGCTGGCGCATCTCAGGGGGTGTTCCCTAGATTTGCATGCGCTGCTTTCCTTGTAGATATGCAAAATAGACACATAAAACAACACACACCAAAAAAAATCTTTGACATGTGTGTTGATTTTTGTGTAGCATCAAGTATTACCGCATGCCAAAGAGGTCTCCAAATTGGCCTTTAAGAAAATTAAAATTAAAATTATAATTATAATTAAAATTTGATTTTTGGAGCATCAAGTCGGCCCAGCTCATGAAAGGATGTGTCCCTTGGGTTAATTTACCCCCATTCGAATAGTATATATAGATGATGTAACATTTCATTTTCTACACCAAAATAAAGAGGAAGAAGTACTATTCTCGTGTGGAAGATGGTAGCAAGGAGCTGCAGCCAAGCATGGAGGAGGCCGAGTTAGAGGGGAGGCCGCAGAGGCTGCAGGGCTTGCAGCAGACTTTGGAGAGAACAGGCCAAGGCCTGTTGGATGCTGACCCCACCTCAGAATAGGGAAAGAGGGCTGTGGATAGCTCTAAACAGTTCACTGATGAATGCTGAAGGTGGCGATGGGTTGACTAGTATTTTGACTTGAATATTGGCACAAATTTCTAGACAAATTGTTGATTTGTAAACCTTGCAGAAGAATAATTTCTCCTAAAGAAAAGTTGCTGCGTTTTCTCCCAAGGATGGGTTTCCCAAAGTAAAATTTGTTGTCTCTATTGTGCATGGCTATCTTTCTATGATATTTACTGTTTCTGTTACATTTACTGTTGAGAATTTCTGAAGTGTAATTATTCAATGATAGCAATGGCATATAAATACTGTTGAAAATCATTAGGAAGTAATTATCTGGCAGAAATTGTATTCTATTGTACATTTTGTGGAAAAATTCAACATGGTTTCAGAGCTTTGTTGAAAGAACAACCATTGAAGTCAGCCTAAGAGACCAACAGCTTGAATGGATTTTAGATCTCTTACCAAATGGTGCCAAGTCTTAGAATGGAAGACAGGTTGGATGGTGTTACAATTCTTTAGAAGGAAGTTATTCTAGAGTTAGAGGGAGTTGAGGAGAAAGTCCTCGTGTCCGCGCCTTTAGATGCCATTACAAATAATAGTATTTGGTTGGTGGACAATGGTGCTTCTAGACACATGACAGGTTTTCAAGATTCTTTCACCTATCTGACTGAGAGGGAGAATTGTTCAGATTATTAGGACAACCAGCCCAGACATTGGTGCCCAAGGAGAAGAAGAAGAAGGATATGTCAAAGGTCACGTGCTTCATTTGCCATAATTTTGGACACTATGCCTCCTAGTGTCCTAGGAAGAAAAAGAAGAGAAAGCTGCATACATCAACAGTCAATGTTGATAACAATGAAGATGAGCATCCGCCTCAAAAGAAGTCACAAATTTGTTAGAAAGGGAGTTGACAATTCTCAACATTTTCTTTCTAAACCAAGAGACAAGTACTTCATATTTTTCTCCCTTGATTATTGTTATTTTTTATTTTTGATCAGTCTCTTGTTCTTGTATTTTGCTTGGTATGATTTTTTCTTCCATGGCCTTCTGAATGGAGTTTGCAGAAAGCAAGAATAAGTACATTGTGGAGGCTGCCAAGACGATGGTTCACGCAACAAATGTCTGCATACAAGCAAGTTTTTTGGCAAGAGGCTTCTCCCAAAAAGAGGGAGTGGACTATGAGGAGATATTTTGCTCTAGTCGCAAGATGGTCAGGTTCATGGGCTCGACAATAGATTCAACAATAGTAATTGATGTTCGAAAGGGAGGATTGTACAGATTGTTAGGACGTCCAGGACCAAACTAGATGACTGGAAGAGCTTCCAGTTCCGTGGGAGTTGACAGTCAGGCAAAGTGGAAGGGGCAACCTTCCAAGAGGATGTCATGTCTTGAGATTATCAGACAAGATGCTTAGAGACAGGTCTCTAGGAGTTGTATGCCTTTTATGAAGGGACCGTGCCAGACAACTGACTATGCTTCAGTGACAGATGCAACAGTAGTGGCAGGAGAATTTGTTTCTGTGACAAAGGGAGCAACCGAGATTTCCACAGGAGGATCTGCTTCAGTGTTAGAGGGAGTGCCCAATCAATGTAACCAAAAAGCAATTGTGGTGATGGGTCTAATGAAGGAAGCTGGTCAATTTATGGTTGAGCTGAGGCATGCTGCAAAATATGTGTTGAGGTACCAGCGTGGTACAACTCAATATGGTTTGAGATATGTCTCAATTGGTGAAGTGAGGTTGCAGGGATATATGGATATTCGAGGTGTTGCTTCATCTTGGGATCAACTATGGTATCCTGGTTTAGTAAGAAGTGGATTTGAAGGCTTCTTGCAAGACTATTTGATCAAGTGACTTCATCCGAGACAGGGTGCAGAGGGAAGCAGTGAAGCTCTAGTATATATCCACAAATGAGCAGATTGTGGACATTCTCACTAAGCCTCTATTTAAAGCGAAGTTTCTATACTTTAGAGACAAGCTTGGCATGATGCAGAATGTCTCCCTTGTTGAGAGGGAGTGTTGATGTCTTTGTAGGATTGGGCATACCATCTCCTGAGAAGCCAAACAAACTTGGATGGGTCATGTTGATTTGTCCACCTAAGAAGCCATAAAGGACTTTGGTTGGGTCATGTTGATTTGACTGTGGGTGAATGACCTACGTCAATTGCAGGATTGGACAAATCTTTTCTTGAGAAGCCATAAGGACTTGGTTGGGTCATGATGATTTGACCAAAGGAGATAGATGAAATTCAACTGAGAAGCCATAAAGGACTTTGGCTGGGTCATGTTGATTTGGCCAGGGATGAATGGTTTAGGGGCGAATCCTCTCTTGAGAAGCCATGAAGGACTTTGGCTGGGTCATGCTGATTTGACTAGAGGAGATTGATACTTTTACTTGAGGAGCCATAAAGGACTTTGGCTGGGCCATGCTGATTTGGGAAGGTGTAAACGGCCTGGGATACTCACATTGCCTACTCCAGGATGGAGTGATCTATAGACGTGCATGTGAGGAGTCACATTGCCTACTACAAGATGGAGTGATCTATAGACATGCATCAACATAGCAAGCTCATGAACTTTTCTTATCGAGGAGAAATTTCAGCTAAGTGGAAATTTGTTGTAATTAAGGAGAATACCTCCCTTGCTAAGAGGGAGTGTTGATTTTTGTGTATCATTGGGAGGTATTCTCGCATGCCAAAGATGTCTCCAAGTCGGTGTTACCACTCAAACCAGTAGGGGACCTAAAAGTGGTTCCTAAGAGGGCAACTGCTAAGTTAAGGGAAACGATGGAGGCTTAGCCCACTGTCACCACAGCAAAGTCTCCTTGCTCTTTACGGACTTTCACTGATGGGAGGAGTCTCGGTAGTGTAGGGATCACTTGTAAAGTATATGTCAATGGACAGGTGGAAAGTGACCCTGGAAACGCTTTCCCAAGGATGGGATGAAGAATGGAACTTGCTTTCCCTTTAAGCAAGGGACTTTGTCCTCAAGGGGTAAGGGGTGAGTATTGGAGGGTTGAGGGAGAAGGAATAGGCTTATAGATGAGGTTCTCAATCCCTATAATCCTTGGGAAACTTGGATTCCCAAATGGTCCTTGACAAATAATCTTTATTGAGAAGTGGGACCACACGGGGCCAAGTGGTCCCAACCCAGGTTTGGGGATGGAATGCAACAACTAATGATGTTCCTATCTTGGACAAGGTGAATGGAAAGGACCAAACAAGAATATTTACTTCAAAAGGTTGAATTGATCCTGTTGAGGTCTAGCCTTGGGGATGCCTAGGCAAAATTCGATCCTAGAGCTAGGGCTTGGGATTCTCGGAGATTCCACTGTTAGAATTGCCTCAAATTTGGAGGAGGGGGGGGGGGACCCACCAGGGCAGTAGCTTATAGGAGATCGAAGTTTTTTCCTTGGGTCAATTCCGAGGAAATTGATGCCCTAGGTGACTTTGATGACTAGACCTAGGAAAAAGTGGTAAAATGTGAAAAAGGTGAAGGCGATGACCACCCATTTTAGGGATCAGTTCCTAATTCACTCGGGGATATGGAGTCAAGGATGATGATGGGTATGAACTTGATTTCTTGATCAAGGAGGCCTGGAAATTCAACTTCATCCAATGTTGAGAGAAAGAAAAGAAAAGTGACCTTCAAGCATTTATACTTCAAAGAAAATGATGCAAGCTTATCGAGACAAATAATCTAGGAAATTTCATTCATATAACATTGGCCCATACATTAAATTAGCTAAAACATGCTTAATTCCACATTTCAATTATGCAACAACTATCCTTAATTTTAGCAGTATGCAACAACAAGAATAACAACGTTAAAATCTACTTACAACGTTATAAAGTATATCCAACCAATATTTCGTTTGCAAGACAAAGCTCCAAGACAAGAAAAATATAGTCCAAATCCATCAAAATTCATCCATTTTCAAAAATATCCTCCAAGGAAAAAATGCAAAGTTCTCTATGATTAGAGAGATCCCAAGTCAAATGATGATCCAAATGAATGTATCTAACATCAATATATAGCCTCCTAAGGAGTTCGAATTAGCCTATGGGCCTACATTAGCCCCTAAGGATAAAATAATGTGCAAATAAAACCCCGATTGGTGACAAGCCCACCAAACTAGCTCACAAGTTGAAAAATAAGCCTCGCAAGGGGCCAAATAATAATATGTACATGTCGTGGGGCCATCCAAAGGCCTAATAATGTCCTGAAGTGCCATACTGAGGAATAAATTCCTCGGAATATGATGGACAAGGGGGTGGCCCCTTGTTCTCCAAGTAGTAGACCTGTGGTGCTCCCAGTGGGTCTGAGGGCACATAAATGACCCCATGGGTCTCTATATGAATCAGAGATGCTTGCAGATCCTCTGCAAGGGTCCGAGTGGTGGAATGAATGTTGCCATTATATCGTACAAGTCCTGGGACACCTACCAAGAGTGTGGGGCTCGTGTGGGGGCCTACTGGGCATAATGTACCAAGCATATCACCATCATCCCAAAAGTGGATCACTAGTAGTGTTTGAGCCTCTATGAAGATTCATGGAGTGCTATTTGCTGCTGTGGTGGCCAATGGCTCTCTATGCACACCCTCTATGTGTGCCAATGTAGATCTTTGGAGGTTAGGATATCATCTAGGGAGACCAAACCCAAATTGAAACCACCTGTAATCTTGCATAAGATTCAATGTGTCCCCTAGGCTTCCTGTACAACCAGTCATTAGAATAATCGTGTAAAAGAGTTTACAAACCATGGATAACAAAGTGGGCACTTAATAATGGCATGCCCTTCTGTAGTGGGCTTTGGCATGTGCTAGTGTCTCCAAGCTCCAAAGGGGGTTAACCAAGTACCTTATTAGGTGGTTTCAGCCCTTAAAGGGGATAGTATGTCCAAGGTACATCCCTCTAATGGGTGTGGAAAGTGATAAATAAGTGGAATGGAGTAGGGAATGAGAGGGGCAATCCTGGGCCACATGTTGGGGCGTAGGGGTAGCTAGATAAGGGGAAGGCCACATTTGGGTATATAATGTGTAGGAGGGAGCAGTTGTGGCACATGAGGTGCTCCGACCTTGATTTTCCACCCTTTTTTATATGCCTTTTGCCTTCTATGAGTTTTCTTTAATTAATTGCTCGGGGCTCGAAGGACAAGAGCATGATGTGTGAGATACAACAATGATTACCCTCTTTTAGGTAGGGCGGTTCATTGCCCTCTACGGGTTGGGACAATCATGGGTTCCAGAATGATAAAGGAGGCTCATCTAGGGCCTATGGAACCAGGGTGATGACCATGGGTTGGGGTAAAGCTCATGTATGGCTTTTGCCCACATGCTAATTATTTTTGTTCCGACCATCGTTTGCATTTTGAGGTACAATTTCTTGTTAAATGTGGCCAATTATGCTTTTTTTTTTATCTGCTTCAACCTCTGGGGCATCATTCCAGGCCTAACCCAAGCTCCAAAGGGGGTTAGCCAGGTACCTTATTAGGTGCTTTTAGCCCTTAGAGGGGATAGTATGTCCAAGGTACACCCTTCTAATGGGGGTGGCAAGTGACAAATAAGTGAGATGGAATAGGGAATGAGAGGGGCAACCCTGGGCCACATAATGGGGCATAGGGGTAGTTAAATAAGGGGAAGCCCACACCTGGGTATATAATGTATAGGAGGGAGCAGGAGTGGTATATGAGGTGCCCCAACCTTGATTTTTTCACCCTTCTTTATATGCCTTTTGCCTTTTATGAATTTTCTTTAATTAACTGCTCGGGTCTCAAAGGACAAGATCATGATGTGTAAGATATAGCAGTGATTACCCCCTTTTAGGTAGGGCATTTCATTGTCCTCAAGGGGTTGGGACAATCATGGGTTCCTGAATGATAGAGGAGGCTCATCTAGGGCCTATGGAACCAGGGTGATGACCATGGGTTGGGATAAAGCTCATGTATGGCTTTTGCCCATGAGCTAATTATTTTTGTCCCGACCATCGTTTGCATTTTGTGGTACAATTTCTTGTTAAATGTGGCCAATTATGCTTTTTTTTATCTGCTTCAACCTCTAGGGCATCATTCCAGGCCTGACCCAAAGTGGGGGCAAGGGGTTAGGGAGGCTAGCCCTATGTGGACCCAGAATGGAAGTGGACCCAGGTGGGAAAATGATGAATGGGGGTATAGTGACTGGAAAGGGAGTAATATATGTGGATAAAGGCGCTAGACCACACACCCAAAGTCAGGTTTCCAAAGTAGTACCACCTTGGAACCAAATAGTCAATAAATGAGATCCCACAGGACTAAGATCCAAGGGTAACATCAAAAAGAGATCCAGGGGACAAGAGCACCAACTAAGCCCACTCTTTGCGCCAAATCCCCCTATCAATCCATACCCAAAAGTATCCATGATAAGTAAACCCAATACTCAATTACCAATTGACAAGACATACCTTTAGATTCGGGAGGCTCGCCTTCAAACATACGATCAATACAGGTGGGTGAGCGACCACATGGCTGGCTCAGGTAGCAGAGAAATGGCACAACGAGCTAGTAGGAGGCTACAAGTGGTTGCTGGCTGCCGGCTGAGGTTAATCATGGAGAAATTTTTTTCCCGAGGATATATCATATCACCCACGAAGTGGTGGGTAACAATCAGCTTAAGAAAATTAAAATTAAAATTTGATTTTTTGAAGCATCAAGTCGACCCAACTCATGAAAGGGTGTGTCCCTTGGGTTAATTTACCCCCATTCTACTAGTATATATAGATGATGTGACATTTCATTTTCTACACCAAAATGAAGAGCAAGAAGGACTATTCTTGTGTGGAAGAGGGCAATAAGGAGCCATAGCCAAGCATGAAGGAGGTCGAGTTAGAGGTTAGCAAGAGAGAGGGCAGGTTGCAGGGCCTGCCACAAACTTTGGAGAGGATAGGTTGAGACTTGTTGGACGCTGACTGCACCTCAGAACAGGGAAAGAGGGTTGTGGATAGCCCTAAACAATTTTTTGTTGAATGTTGAAGGTGGCCATGGTTTGACTGGTATTTTGACTTGAATATTGGCACAAGTTTCTTGACAAATTGTTGGTTTGTAAACCTTGCTGAACAATAATTTCTCCTAAAGAAAAGTTGTTGGGTTTTCTCCCAAGGTTGGGTTTCCCAGGGTAAATTTTTTTGTCTCTATTGTACATGGCTACCTTTCTATGATCTTTACTATTTCCACAACATTTACTGTTGAGAATTTTTGAAGTGTAATTATTCAATGATAACCATGGCATATAAATACTATTTGAAATCATTAGGAAGTAATTATCTAGCACAAATTGTATTCCCCTATACATCTTGTAGAAAAATTCAAGAACACCAACCCAAAGGGATTATAAAATTGTTTTATAAATAATGGTGGAATTTTCTTCAATGCTAGCTTTAAATGGTGAAACAAATATTATGAAAATCATAGCAGATTTGTTACTAAGATAAATGCCTAAAAACTTCTAAGACATTGCACAAAAAGCATTGAAACACCAAGAAGCTTTGGAAGCCATATAAAGGCACAACAATGCGTTATTCTGCTTATACCAAGAGGCTGATTGTGCCAAGGATACAAATACAGAACCAATACACGATGTTCCCTGCACAAGAATGTAGAATCTAGAGGTGAGAGTATGCACACTAGAGAATGGGAGAGGAACTGAGAAACTAAGATACATGTGGTTAGTTAATTCTCAGAGGCTTCTAACTCACTCCTACATCAATTGCATGAGTCCCTTTCAGATTTCTCATTCATGTGCTTTGACTCTTTGAGGACTCAAGAAACCCCCCCAGTTGACTCATGTGCTTGCCATATCATTGCTGACACATTTGTGCACCTAAATTATGCCACTTGTCCATTCAACGAATTGCCACATGTCTCAACCAGAAGCTTCCATGTGTTATCACATGAGATTGCCACATGTCACGTTAGTGTAAGATGCCAAAAAAATGCTCCACCACAAAAAAATAGGAGCAAAGGTCTCATAATTAATTCCCTCTCGTTGAGAGAACCCCTTTGCAACCAGTCATGCCTTGTACTTGTCAAGTGTACCACCTACCTTGTACTTGAATTTTTACATCCATTTGCAGCCATTGGGTTTCTTCTCTGATGGAAGAGCTGTGAGATTGTGAGTCTGAATTTTTTACCAAAATCTCATGTTCTGCTATCATAGCTATTTCCCATTTAGGTATACCTTGAGCTTCCTCAAACATCTAAGATTCAATGATTTCCTGAATATTGGCCATAAGAGCATAGTTGCCAGTGTTTGTCGTCTGTTTTCTCTTTTCTCTTGATGATCATCCCTCAATCAATTTGCCTATTCAAACATCTCCAATGGTGTTGTGCCACCATTTGGGTCTCCTCTTGGGATATGCATCATCCAAATCAGTATTGCCACCATGACTTGGCTACCTGTTTTACAAATTACTAGTCCGGGAGACTCCTCATGCCCGAAATCTCCACCCCCACCCCCCACCAACCCCCCTCCCCCCCCCCTTCAGGTGGAGCTACTGGGAGCTTGACACCTGAAATCCTCAGCCACCTTTGGCTGAGGATTTATATTTTAACAAATTTTCTAGTTTATGTTTCTAGGATGTCTTTTTAGCATTATGGATTTCTGTTGTCTAGGGCTTGTTACCACTCAAACTAGCCGAGGACCTAAAGGGGTTCCTAAGATGGCAATTGCTAGGTTAAGGGCAACGGCGGAGGCTTAACTCACTGTCACCACAACTAAGTCTCCCTGCTCTTTACAGACTTTCACCGATGTGAGGAGTCTCGGTAGTGTAGGGATTCACTTGTATAATATATGTCAATGGATAGGTGAGAAGTGACCCTAAAAACACTTTTCCAAGGATGGAGTGAAGAATGGATCTTGCTTTCTTTTTAAGCAAGGGACATGGTCCACCAGGGATAAGGGGTGAGGATTGGAGGGTCGAGGGAGAAAGGGTAGGTTTATGAACAAGTTTCGCCATCCCTATAATCCTTGGGAAACTTGGATTCCCAAATGATCCTTGATAGATAGTCTTTACTGAGAAGTGGGACCACACGGGGCCAAGTGTACCCAACCCAGGTTCGGGGATAGAATGTAGCAACCAATGATGGTCCTATCTTGGACAAGGTGAGGGGAAAGGACCAAACAAGAATACATTCTTCAAAAGGTTGAACTGATCCTATTGAGGTCTAGCCTTGGGCATAGGCACAATTCGATCCTAAAGCTAGGGTTTGAGATTCCCGAAGATTCCATCGTTAGAATTGCATCAAATTTGGAGGAGAGGGAGGCGACCTACCAGTGCAATAGCCTATTGGAGATCGAATTTTTTCCTTGGTTCAATTCTTGGGAAAGTGATGCCCTAGGTGACCTAATGGGGCTAGACTTGGGGAAAAAGGGGAAAATGGTTGAAGTGGTTTGAAATGATCACTTTTTTTGAGGGATCAATGACTAGTTCACTTGGGGATATGGAGTAAGAATTTGGTTTCTTGATCAAGGAGGCCCAAAAAGACAACTTCGTTCAATGTTGAGAGAAAGAAAAGAAAAGTGGCCTTCAAGCATTTATACTTCAAAGCAAATGATGCAAGATTCTAGAGATAAATAAATCTCTAGGACATTCCATTTATATAACATTGGCCCATACATTAAATTAGCTAAAACATGCTCAATTCCACATTTTGATAATGCAATCACAACCCTAATTTTAGCAGTATTCAACAACAAGAATAATAGCATCAAAATTTACTTACAATGTTATAGAGTATATCCAACCAACATTTTGAAGCTCCAAGACAAGAGAAATAGCCCAAATCCATACATCAAAATTCATCCATCTCGCAAAATATCCACCGAGGAAAAAGTGCGAAAATTCTCTATGATTAGAGAGATCCCAAGTCAAGTGATGATACAAATGAATGTATCTAACATCAATATATAGCCTCCTAAGGAATTCAAATTAGCTTATGGGCCTACATTAACCCCTAATAATGTTCAAATAATAACCCCTATTGGTGACATGCCCACCAAACTAGCTCACAAATGTAAAAATAAGCCTCACAAGGGGCCAAAAAATAGTACGTGCATGTCGTAGGGCCCTCCAAAGGCTCAATAACATCCTAAAGTGCCATATTGAAGAATAAATTCCTCGGAATATGATGGACAAGCAGGTGGCCCCTTGTTCTCAAGTAGTGGACCTGTGGTGCTCTTAGTGGGTCTGAGGGCACATTAATGACCCCATGGGTCTCCATATGGATCAAAGATGCTTGTAGATCCTCTGCAATGGCCCAAGTGGTGGAATGAATGCTGCCATGACATCGTACAAGAGCTGGGGCACCTGCCAAGAGTGTGGGGCTTGCTGGGCATAATGTACCAATCATGTCAACATCGTCTAAAGGTGGATTTCTAGTAGTCTCTGAACATCCATGAAGATCTGTGGAGTGTTGCCAGCCGCTGTGGAGGCCCATGGCTCTCTATGCACACCCTACATGTGCCAATGTGGACCTTTGAGGGTCAGGATCCCATATAGGGAAGCCAAACCTAAATGGAAACCACCTGCAATCTTGCATAAGATCCAATGTGTCCCCTAGGCTTCTAGTACAATCAGTCTTAGAATAATCGGGTAAAAGAGCTTACAAACCATGGATAACAAAGTGGGCACTTCATAATGGCAAGCCCTTCCATAGTGGGCTTTGGGTGTCTCCAAGCTCCAAAGGGGGTTAGCCAGGTACCTAATTAGGTGATTTTAGCCCTTAGAGGGGATAGTATGTCCAAGGTACACCCTTCTAATGGAGGTGGCAAGTGACAAATAAGTGAGATGGAATAGGGAGTGAGAGGGGCAACCTTGGGCCACATAATGGGGCATAGGGGTAATTAAATAAGGGGAAGCCCACACCTGGGTATATTATGTATAGGAGGGAGCAGTCGTGGTACATGAGGTGCCCCGACCTTGATTTTTTCACCTTTCTTTATATGCCTTTTGCCTTTTATGAATTTTCTTTAATTAACTGCTCGGGGCTCAAAGGACAAGAGCATGATGTGTAATATATAGTGGTGATTACCCCCTTTTAGGTAGGGCGGTTCATTGCCCTCCAGGGGTTGGGACAATCATGGGTTCCTGAATGATAGAGGAGTCTTATCTAGGGCCTATGGAACCAGGGTGATGGCCATGGATTGGGGTGGAGCTCATGCAATGGCTTTTGCCCACATGCTAATTATTTTTGTCCCGACCATCGTTTGCATTTTGTGGTACAATTTCCTGTTAAATGTGGCCATTTATGCTTTTCATTTTTTCTTTTAATTGCTTCAACCTCTGGGGCATCATTCTAGGCCCAACCCAAGGTGGGGGCAAGGGGATAGGGAGGCTAGCCCTATGTGGACCCAAAATGGGATTGTGGACCTAGGTGGGAGAAAAGATGATTGGGGGTATAGTGAGTGGATAGGGAGTAATATGTGCATATAAAGGAGCGGGACCACACACCCAAAGTCGGGGTTTCCCAAGTAGTACCACTGTAGAACCAAATGGTCAATAAAGGAGATCCCATGGGACTAAGATCCAAGGGTAACAACCAAAAGAGATCAAGGGGATAGGAGCACAATTTAAGCCCACTATTTCCGCCAAATCCCCCCATCAATCCATACCCAGAAGTATCCATGATAAGTAAACCCAATACTCAATTACCAAATGACAAGACATACCTTTAGATTCGGGAGGCCCACCTTCAAACATATGATCAATACAGGTGGGTGAGGGACCAAATGGCTATCTCAGGTGGCAGAGAAATGGAACAACGAGCTAGTAGGAGGCGTCAAGGGGCTGCTGGCTGCCTGCTGAGGCTCATCATGGAGAAAAAATTCTCCTGGGGATATCACCCACAAAATGGTGGGTAACAGGGCTTTCTGGCTAATTTTGAAAACTGATGGCATTTCCTCCTTTGCTTCTTGGTGTTGATTTCTATCTGTATTTCTTTGTCTGCTATCTGTCTGATCGAGCATCTCTGTTCTGTTTCAGATGTTTAACTTGCCTGTAGAAATATGACATTTCTTGAACCCTTTAAAAGTGTCTTATAACTTTTTTATCATTCTAAAGTTAAACCTTTTACAGTACTAGATTGGTGTACCCTATTAGAAATAAACAGACTAACTTGCCTTTTATATTCCTTTTTCATCTTGGTTCTACATGAACTATGTCAGGCATCCATTTATTTCTATGAAGTTGACCCAAGTTACAAGCACAAAATGCTTATTGTCTGATAGTATGTATAAATTTATTGTCTATGCATTCTTAAAGATGATGGTGGAGAGAAATAAAAAATATACCATTATTATTAATGTCATAGACAATACATCTTTCCTGCACCTTTACACCATGTCTCATATACTTTATAACGTCCCTAAACGGTCATAGTGTGTCAAGCACCTAACCTCTAACTTCAACATCTTAATGTTACATTGGCCGCATGTTATTGATATAAACTGACCATCATAAAAACATTTATGACATACTAAATATTATTGGAGTGTTAGACTTAATACTTCAATATTTATGGGTGATCCACTATTTAGTTTTTAATACCCAACTACTAATTTTATAAATATTCTGAGATGAAAGAACTGAAAACTGAGCTCCCAAACACATTTTCTAAATATGCTGAGTATTCTAACAGAACAATAGCAGCATAAAATCAATTCTTGAAAACACAAGCACACAATAAAACATTACACCAGAAATTTACCCAGGAAACCCCAACTAGGGAAAACCTGCCAACTTGTGTGTTATTATTATGCTCAAAAAAATCTTCAGAAATTGATTACAAGTAGAGGGAAATCTTCCCTTCACTTTGCTAAGCCACACCACAACTGTTCTGCGCACTTCTCTCCTACTCGGCCTGCCTGTGGGTGCACTGTACGAACTCGTACAGGCCTGTATGGCCCACCTGCGCAGCTGAATGCTGAATGCGGCCCTTGCTGAAGGGTATGCTGGCTGGAAAATACTTTGAGGCTGTTTGGCGTGCCTTTCTTCCCTAGTGCGCTGATATGAAAACCATAGGCGCTGAACTGGACACTCTTTTCTCTGCTAAGTTGAATACACAAGCTGTCTAGTGCATAATGAGCAAAGTCTCTGCGTTTTTCCCTCCTTTGAAGTGAACCTAGGTCCACTGTCTCCATGAATGGCTGAGATGAAATCTCAATGGATGGTTGAGATCGTTTCACATTTTGACTATAGGAAAATTAAATTTTAAGTCACAATAATGAGAAAAAGTAAAACTGCGCCTTTGGCCCATTTGTGGGTCCCTCTGCCAATTTTAGTGCACCTCTAAATTTAGCTGAACCCTTCCTCCTCTAACTCCAATTAACACACTATGTACTTCCTTGTCACAAGGGAATAAAAAACTCCAGCTTAAAATTACAAAACCTAATCGAATCCAAAGGAAAATCGCAAGCTAGAATGGAAACAACAACTAACCCCCACACATGCCCCTCCTAAAAAAGAAGAAATTGTTCTAAGAAAACCCATAGCAGCTTTGGATGGCACCTAACCTCCCAGTATTCCCTCTCAACAATTTTTTACTTAGAAGTAATACAATCTTCAAATCTCTCTGCTCCCATGTTAAATCGACCATCTGTACCACATTAATGTTGAGTTGAGGTACATAAGCCCTTGAATCTTTGAAGAGGGCTTGACAGGTTGGCGAAAATGGGGTACTGTTAAAACCTTTGCCAGGGTTCAAGTAGCCCCCAGGTGTCTAAGTATAGTATGTTGGACTATGGACCATTTTCTTCATGCTCGCAACAACTCTCTAGAAAAGATAGACATGAGGAAATGGAACCTAGTTGGATTAGTATTTGCCTCAGAAAGAAAGAGTGCACTTGCTTAACTGAGTGATATGCTAGACACCTCTAAGGAAATTTTATTACCTGGTTGAAAAAGGCATTAAAGCATGTAAAAGAGCAAGAGATTCCAAGACTATCTTGGGATGGAATCCTTTTAGCTAATATGGATGTGAAATGTTGTTCTTGTGCTCTCGTTAACAATGTTTATTGAAGCCTTAAATTTTGACCATGTAAACAATGATGACAACAAACTGAATTACAAACAAAAAGGAACAAGGAATATACTTAATTCTACAAAACGATAGAAAAAAATGAGGCTTATGCTGGATGAATGACTTCTATTTTTTTGAGTTTTGGTGTGGTGTTTTCAGTGGGTAGGATTCAATTTTGGGCCATACACATTTCAATAGACTAAAAGATTTGTCGTATGGTGCTTTCTACCAATGCTAGTCGTTGAATGGAAAGTTGCTTTTGTTCCCTCACTGCAGGTTCAAAAGTTTGGGTCTGAAGCAAGTGGAGAAGAGATTTTTACTTTCATTACTGATATAATAGAGGCAGAAGTAAAACAATGGCATGCAAATGGGCAGGTGGATGCTAGGGTTACTTATCTCTTTGACAAAGCAAAGGATCGCTCAGATGATGCTGCCATGATTGTAAATGTGGAAAAGGTAAGAACTCTCTTATCATTGTCCCTTGTCTATTGTTATCATTTCTATTTCAGATTTCTTATTCCTTGTGTCCCCTTGAATTTGAACTGTGGAAATATACATGACAAAAATGAAATGATGTTTACTGTGTTATTAGTGTTTACAATGCAATAGCTTTACATTACTGATCTGATCTCACTTATTGCCTACCATTTTGTCTCTCATTCATAAATTAGAAGATAAAAGTTTTGGGGACTAATCAAATAATTTTTGATCATCTGCATTTTGTAACTCCCATGCAATACTGGTATTTTCTATTCAGGATTTCCTTTT
Organism: Pinus taeda; assembly: GCA_000404065.3. Classification (NCBI taxonomy): domain Eukaryota; kingdom Viridiplantae; phylum Streptophyta; class Pinopsida; order Pinales; family Pinaceae; genus Pinus; species Pinus taeda. The sequence continues at coordinate 36,046 of APFE030423181.1, read as the reverse complement.
ATGCTGTCCAGAAAGAATCTGGTCAATGCATTCAAAAAACCAAAGCCTCAGATCTTCACACTTTGATTAGTCAATGGCGGAGCCTGTGGGACTTGAGTTTTCTTGCTGCTTCAAATGTGCATTGTCATTATAACATTGAGTCTGCAAAAGATTCAGATCATATTTGTCATTTATATTTTATGGTTTTATTTATTTTCATTATTTAATCGTTTATGCTTCATTTCTCCCTTAATTCACGTCTCTTTGTTTGATGTTGGCAAACTCATTTTCTGCAAATTCACTGTGAACATAGACGAGAAATTTTGCCTATATAACAGATGCACGTTTCATTCATCATGGAGCAGAAAAAACTTATAACCTTTTGGTTACTTTTAGACAAGCTTTCCACAGAAACAATTTCTGAAATAAGGACTTCCTGTGGCAAGACGAAAATCATTTATGCTAAAGTGGTCGAGCCTAAGTGAAAATTGCTATTCTATTTGCTGTTTCTAAAATAAATTCTCAGGAGAGTATTTACTGTTATTTAGCATTTTTCTCAAATACACATATTTTTCAATATATGTGTGTGTGTGTGTTGTGTGTGTACAGCTTGAGTCAGCCTAATGGTTAAGAACATGTGTTTCCTTCGAAGAGGTCACAAGTTCAAATCGAAAGAGGGGTAGAGTATGTACACCTCCATAGACTTTAGCAATCAATTCACTGTGCAGAGGAGGGTCCGTTATCCCACAAACAAGGGAGTCTCATGCACCAATTTAGTGCCTGGCTTGACCATGCCTTTAAAATTACATTATTATTATTTAATATTTTGACAAGGGGGAATTGATAACTAGATCACACCATCGTTCGTGCCATTGGGGATTGTAACCCCTTGGCCACATCACACTCCTGCCATTATAACCCCTTGGCCCAATAGAATGGCCCACAAACCTTCCTATCGGATTAGCCAAGATTCCAACCAAGATGGGCAGCATCAACACTACTCAGTGTGTCTGTGATGGGCATTTTTCATTTTTATATTGAAAAGGCTTTTTCTTTATATAAAAAGAGTTATTATTAATCGCAAAATTGGCATTACATATCAAGCTGGAGCTTGGAATACCTATAACTTCAGTACACCTTTGGGCAGAGGTGAACTGCACTGTGGGACCTATCACTGATATCGACCTACCACTGATATCGTGCTTTTCCACGTAGTATGTATAATTAGTTCTCAAGGCTTCACCCCACGATATGATAAATTGTAATGGACTGAACCAGGTGAACTTTTTCCTGACTAGGTCAGCTTCTTCCCAGAGGCTGCTTCACCATTTACTTTTTTAGTAGCTAGCCCTACTGCCGTTGCTTCTGCAGGATGCAGAATCCGTTCTGCTAGTGTTAAGAAATCAATGGGCAGCTTAATTAGGTGATTTCTCTTACTTTGATAATTGCTTGTGATGTATTTTTACCTAACTTGATTAGCTTCTTCTTTCTCTTTATTATTATTGTGTTTCCTATCATTAAACAACTACCAAACAATGAAGATCAATGAGACAAGAGAACACAAAATATAGGCTGCAAGCTAGTGCCAAAACCTCTCCTCTTGAGAGGAAAAACCACAAGAATTCTTCTCTTCTTATAGAATGTTCAGATGACGAATTCCAAGACGTAAGACCCTTGTCAAAGACCCCTCCAAGGCCAAGCCAACTTTCCATCTTGATGAGCAATTTCGACCTAGTAGCTTCCAACAACTTCGACCTAGGAGCTTCTAGCAACTCCGCCTTCCCCATCAACTTCTTCAACTTCTTCTGCAACTTCGACTTCCCCAACAACTTTTGCAATTTCGGTCTAGCAGCCATTTTAGAAACCCTAACATGAAAGAGAGAGAAAGGTCCAAAAGTTCAATCTTGCTTCTCTTCTTCTTTTCCTTGTTTTTCGTCCTTTTCCTTTTGTGGTATGATGTTGATATCCCCTTCAATACTTCCCGTTCACCATATTATGAGCCTATGTTTGATGCCATACATGCTGCCGAAAAAGGCTTCAAAGGCCCTACTATGCATGAGATAAGGGCATATCATTTGCAGAAGGAAATTGCCTCCATTAATGAGTATTTGAAAGATTTTAAAAACTCATGGGCAAGAACAAGATGTACCATCATGTCAGATGGATGGACTGATCAGAGCAACCGTACCATCATAAACTTTCTTATCTTCTGCCCACAGGGAACTATGTTTCTAAAATCAGTTGATGCATCTGATAAGGTAAAAGATGGACAATTGTTGTTTCAGCTATTGGATGAGGTTGTTGAGGAGGTGGGGGTGGCTAATGTTGTTCAAGTCATCACAGATAATGCCTCTAACTATGTTCCCGTTGGCAAACTGTTAGAGGAAAAACATAGAACCATCTTTTGGACTCCATGTGCTACACATTACATAGACCTCATGCTTGAGGATATTGGCAAATTAGATTGGGTCAAAAACACTGTAGTTCATGCCAAAAGCATAACAAAATTTATCTACAATCATTCATGGATTTTGAGCCTGATAAGGAAGCACACAAGGGGCAGAGATATTATTAAGCCTGCCATCACTAGATTTGCTACTAATTTTTTGACATTGCACTCTATGCTTTCACAATATAAAAACTTGCAAAAGATATTTTCTAGTGAAGAATGGAATCAAAGCCAGTGGTCTCACAAACAGGAAGGCAAAGAATTGAAAAATGAAGTTAATGAAGAAATATTTTGGAGAAAGGCAACAGAGATTGTGAAGCTAGCTGAGCCACTAGTTAAGATGTTGCGGTTGGTGGATGGGGAAAGATTGGCTATGGGCTTCATTTATGAGGCTATGGATCAAGAAAAGGAGCAAATAAAGAGGGCATACAAGGATAAAGTGGCTAAGTATTGGCCCATTTGGGCAATCATTGATGAAAGATGGAACAATCAACTCCATTGCCCTATACATGCAGTTGGATATTTTTTGAACTCATGGTATCATTATAAAGCTAAGGAGACAAGAGCTTTGAAGGGAGGAGGTTAGAGATGGATTTATTGACTGCATTGATCGCATGATCCCATTGGAGTGTGATCAACTAGAGATACACCGACAGGCCATAACCTTCAATAATGCCTCAGGTACCTTTGGGAAGAACCTAGCAAAGATTACAAGGGACGCAGATGAGCCAGGTAAAACCAAAATTTCAATTTTCAAATTCTTAATACTTATTTGGTTAAATCGTTTATAATTTGAAAGTTGGATATAATTTGTAATTTTGTTGAGCTAATTCATTAAACTCCCATGTTTTTTACAACACAATGGTGGGAGGCTTTTGGTAGCCATTGTCCTGAATTGCAGAAGTTTGCAGTTCGTATTTTGAGTCAAACTTGTAGTGTTATTGGGTGTGAGCGCAATTGGTTTGTGTTTGAGAGGATTCACACGAAGAAGAGAAACCGTTTGGATCAAAAATGGTTAAATGATCTAGTCTATGTCCAATACAACCTCCGGCTCAGATGCAACCAATTGCTGAACAAAAGACCTGATTCAGATCCCATTGTGTTGGAAGACATTGATCCAACATCATATTGGGTAGTGGAGAGTCATCCAATATAGTTTGATTCTGATGAGGATCTTGATTTGGATTTACAGGTGGAGGCATCACTCGAACATGATGTTCAGTTGAGTGCAGATCCTGATCCACTTGTACCAGCCTCATCTTCAGGGCCAACAAGTCCTCCAGTTGCAGGTGCTTTCTCTGCTCAGCCACAACAGAAGCGCATATCTCGTCTATCTCAGCTTGCAGCTGCTGCACAGCCTGCTAGTGATACCACTTCTGTAGTTGTAGTTGGAGATGATGATGAGGAGGAGCTATGTGGCCCCTTGTCTGACTCTGATCCAGAGGTTGATCCAGATGATCTTGGGTCCTCTAGCAGTAGCCAATAGTACTGGTCAAAATTTACTTTTGTTGTAGAGGCCATTTCTAGCCTCCTTGGTTATGGGTTTTTGTTTTGATCTCTATATCATCATCATGTATGTATTGGATAGTGCACTAGGTGCCATTTTGATATAATGGATATATTCATGAGCCTACTTTGATCATATGTTGTCTTCTATCTATATTCTAATGTTGTGCGTTTGGAAACATGAATGAAAATCTTTAAAATTATGTTTTTTTATAAAAAAATAAATATTTAATGTATTTTTTACAAGGACTAAGTCATTGAAATCGAGCTGGCCGAGTCGATACCGAGTTGGAGTCCGAGTCGATCCTCGGCCGAGTTGAAGTTTTAAAACATTACTTTCGGTAGCCCTGTAATAACCCAACCAGATACTTTCAAAAATCAAAATGAACAATAAATCAAAGTTACCTTTTAATGATTGCCTTTCGTCATGACATTTGCTTATTGTAGCATCAACATCCTGCATATGTTGTATGAATCCATCTCCAAGACACAAATTACCAAGGTTTTCCTTTTCCATCATACATATTAGGAACTTCATACCTTCCTTGTGTTGAAGAATGTAACTAGGTTCGGTCTTCACAAATATATTTAAGTCACAATATAATGTATTTGTCAAAAGAAAGAAAATGAAATTTTATTATTAATAAAATTGATTTATTAAAGTAGGGGTTTCATGCTTGGGTCAATTAGTTTTAGATCAAAGCCTCCATTGTTGGTTTCTAGGGTTTGTGTCAAGTGTCCTTATCCATGTCATAATGTAAAGAACCCTTCTTGGGAATTATTTGTCAAAAAATAAATTTATTTTATATTAACATTAGTTTTCTAGGCCTCCACCACCAAGTTGGTTTCAAAACTGGACAAGTCGGCCTAAAATTGAGGAGTAGAATCACTATTTAAAGGCAACAACTCAACGTCATTTGTGTTATGAACATAATTTATGTAAAAATAATAAAAATAGATAATAAATAATCATAATAATATGTAATTAAATAATAATTAGTTAAACAAAGAGGCATGTCATTACAGGCATGCCTGTTCGTGAAAGGGTACTTACCTGGCTATATATGCAGGACCCTCATTCTCATGTATCATCATTCTTCATACAATTTATATATAATAATATTTGTATCCTCAATAGATATTTTCATATTCCAAGTCTTTTGGAGTATTTAACGAGAAGTACGAACTTTGTTTGTTTCATTGGTATCATTGGTATTGGAACGAATAGCGATTTATTCAATATCACAACTCAAGAAGATGAGAACCATTAGAAGTTAAAACATATTAAGATGTTGTAGTTCAAATGAAGGAAATTCCAAGTGAAGATTTTGTAACCAACTCGACGACATCGAAACCTGAAGTAAATCATAATCTTGCTACACACATGATAAAGGAAACCAAAATAACTCTTTATCTACATCTGAATAACAATAACAAACATTTTGAATCAATCTACGAATCTGTATCACTCAGAACATAAACAACAAACTTATGTTCCGAAGAATACTGAAGTGCGCACAACTCAATGTAGTGATTAACAATTCATCCCAAGTTTCCAGTAATCAAAAGATTTCACAAAAGATTAATTTAGGATGATCAGATCCTTTCTCTATGCAACAATTTTATATATCACTACAAGGATCATATCAACTTGTATCGACAAACGTGACTGTCTTGAGACGAGAAGACATCCGTACCAGAAAAGGAGATCAAGCCCTTTCATCAACAAGCTTTGAGGACAAAGATTTTTGAAGGGAAGGCAATGTTATGAACATAATTTATGTAAAAATAATAAAAATAGATAATAAATAATAATCGTAATAATATGTAATTAAATAATAATTAATTAAACAAAGAGGCATGTCTCTACAGAGATGCCTGTTCGTGAAAGGGTACTTACCTGGCTATATATACAGGGCCCTCATTCTCATTGTACCATCATTCTTCATACAATTTATATATAATCATATTTGTATCTTCAATGGATATTTTCATATTCGAAGTCTTCCAGAGTATTTAACGAGAAGTACGAACTTTGTTCGTTTCATTTTGTCACTCACTTACAACAAGTTCCATCTACAGTGTTTGGGCTTAGGAAAAGTGCGAATTTCAAGGAAGAAGGAGAAGAAGGATAGTGAAGAAGAAGGTCTCTCTCAAGCATAAGAGGTCAAAATTTTCTCTCTTTCCCACACGTGTGAATCTGTGCCGCTGCTGGAAGGGGGCCGAAATTCTGTAGTAACTGGGACACTGAATTTTTGCTATTGTGGGTCGAAATTTTGCAACCAGAAGTCGAATTACTAGATTGAAGCTGCTGGATAAGGAGAACCTATTATATCATCTTAGAACGCTGACTTGGTGGAGGAGGAAAGTCTGTTGGTCTAGGGTCTTGGTCCATCTCAAATTGAATTACTAAATGAAGAGTTCTTGATTGGGTTTTCCCTATATAGGGGTTTTAGCCCTGGTTGTCCACTTACATATGGTGTCCTGATCTTCATATTTTGTTTTTGATAATTGCTTAATTAACTAAGATAAAAGAAGAGCATAAGAAAGATACAAAGAATTCAAAGATATCACAAGTAATTATCAACTAAAGAAAGTCTTTCTGCCTTTTTGATTTTCTAACATGGTTTCATAGTGAAGGTGAAGGAAGAAAAAGGGACATTAAAAGGGAGAGCACACTAGAAGACAAGCCTACTATTACAGGAACAATGACAAATTCAATGAAGGAAGAAAACAAATTAGAAGGGGCCTCCAACTATAGGGCATGGTAAAAGAGAATAGATCTCATTCTCGAAAAGAACAAAGTTTTAGGTCTTGTTCAAGGAAAAGTCAAGAAGCCTACTGATGAATCAAGAAATGTAGAGAAAGTGAAGTTTAGAGGACCGCTGATTTTTAATGTACCTTGGACAAGTGGTTTCCCATGGGTTAGTCTCTACCTAGGGAAAAGTGTCCAAAATAATTCTTTTCCTAAGTGTGACTTTATAAAGTGAAAGTGACTTTATAAGTGGTAAAATGAATGTTAAATTATAAAGTGAAAAGTGACTTTAGACATAAAGTACAATGTGGGTACTTTATTTAATGGGTGAGTTAAAAAATAGAAAATGAGAATTAAATGCACATTTATTCTCATCCCTTGATCTAAATGAATATGAGCCATTAGATTTTAGGGTTTCCCAAAAGTCATTTAGGGAAACAAAAAGGGGAAAAGAAAAGAGACACTGTATTCATTTTTCATGAGCAGATTGGAGAAAGGAGACTGATAGCTGGAGAAAAGTTCTGAAGGAAAAATTTGTTGTAGCTTGCTGAAGAAGTGATTTCTGGGCAAAGTTGGGCATGGAAATCAAGGTTTAGAAGACAACAAATGGTACAGTACGAACAACATTGAATGCTGTGAGCTGCATGCCGTTCGAGAAAAGTTTTTGTTTTGAAAAAAATCCATATAGTCCGTACAACAATATGGAAATCCGTAAAGTCTGTACAGTCTTATCCATACTGTACATATTTTCATCTTCAAGTGGGCACGAAAATCAAGGCAAAGTGGGCACGGTTTTCAAGGAGTTTTGGGCTAAAGAGATAAGTTGTATTTGCTGTTTTGTTTTGTCTGCAAATGTATTTTTCCTGAACTTGAATAAATTTGAAGAGCTCTCTAACAGGTTTTCCCCAGAGAAGATTGAAGGGGTTTGCCTCGGTCTAAGTTGACCAAAAATCTGTGTATTTTTATGTGTGTTGCCAGTCTGGTTATGTCCATATTTATTTTCAGCATGTGTTGACAGTCCCATGTGTTTTAATCTAAAAATTTCATTTCTAGAATTCTATATGTTGAATGTATGTTTATGGGAAAGGACATTTAACTGAATGGGAGTGATAAGGTGAATTTAAAACCGGGTTGGGATTGTTGGAAACTTTTTTTTGTCATCAAATTTCAACATGGTATCAGAGGTACAGGCTGAAAATTGCAGTTTGAACAACATGCAATAGTTTGGGACAACAAACAGTGGTTTGGACAACAAATTGAATTTTTGGACAACAAACTCAGTTTGGACAACAAACTGATATTTTGGGACAACAAGGTGAAATTTCACATAGACTGAACTTTTGGGACATCAAGGTGTGTTGGAAAGTTCCTTTCTCCATTTTCTTGGTTTTGTAAGTTTTGGATAGCAGTCACGACCATGTTCTTAAGAATAGAGGACAGACTGGATGGGATATCCAACTATGCCGTTTGGAAGGACATAATTCAGACAGTGTTTGAGGAGGCATCAACTTGGGACATAGTGTGGCAAGTGGTTGTACCTCCTACTATTGCATATGAACTTGTTGAATTCACAAAAAATAATGCAAAGGCAAAAAGGATTTTGATGGACAGTGTGAAGGATCATGTGGTTCCGCAAGTGAGAGGAAACACATACGCATATCAGATGTGGACAACTCTAACCACTCTCAATCAGAGTACCAATGAGAGTAGGAAGATGGTACATCAAGAACAATTGAAAAACATCAGGATGACAAAGGCTGAAAGTGTAGTTCATTATCTTGGCAGGGTCAAACAGGTACGTGATGATTTGGTTGCTATTGGTGAGATAGTTGCACCCACAAAGTTAGTCAGGATAGCTGTACTTGTAGCTAGACTTCCTAAGTCTTGGGAGGTCTTTGGAGATGCTGTTACCTCTAGGGAGAATCTTCCCGATTGGGACAGTTTCTGGGATGATTGTGCGCAACATGAGATACATAAGACTAGTAGTGGTGGGGTGAAGATAGCAGATGAGCAGGAGTGAGACAATCTCAGCTGAAGGAAGCATAGTTTGTTGGTCCTCCGAAGAGGGTGAATAGGGAGAGTGTGCCACCTGAGTGGTTTTGTAGTTATGTAGCCAAGGCTACCAACATTGTTGACTCTGAGCCTACTAGCTATGAGAAGGGTGCCAGCCAGGAGGTATGGAGAGAGGCTATGGTGGAGGAGTATGCCTCTATCATTAAGAACAATATCTAGGAAGTGGTGCCTAGGCCTGAGGGCAAGTCAGTTGTGACTTCCAGGTGGCCCTACAAGATCAAGCATGTTGCGGATGGCAGCATTGAGAAGTTCAAGGCGAGGTTTGTGGCTAGAGGGTTTTCACAAATAAAGGGAGTTGACTATGATGAGACCTTCGCTCTTGTAGCTCGGTACACTTTTGTCTGGTTCCTTATTTCTATTGCTACAGAAATGGGTTGGCAGATCCATCAGATGGATGTGAAGACCACATTTTTGAACAGAGTTATATAGGAGGATATGTATGTTGAGCAACCACAAGGCTTTGAGGTACTTGGGCGGGAGACCCATGTATGCTGGTTGAGGTGAGCACTTATACGGACTTAAGCAAGCTCCAAGAGCTTGGTATTCGAGGATTGATACTTGCAACAGATGGGTTTCATGAAGAGTGATGTAGATCTGAACCTATACTACATTGTTATAGGGGATGATCTGCTCATTCTTGTGTTGCATGTTGATGACTTGTTCATTACTGGGGTAGAGAGACTGATTAGTGGTTGCAAGGAAGATCTTGATGTGGACTTCGAGATGAAGAACATTGGTCTGATGCATTACTTTTTGGGGCTTGAGGTGTGGCAAGAGGAGGGGCATATCTTTTTGGGGCAGTGGTAGTATGCTGTGGATGTGTTGAGCAGATTTCACATGTTAGACTGTAGACCCATGTCTACACCTATGTTCACCAACTGGAAGAAGCTTCATGCTTCAGATTCTAGTTTGGTGGACCCCACATTGTATAGGCAACTTATTGGGTCCTTGATGTATCTAGTCAACATTAGGCCAGATATATCCTTTGCAGTGAACACACATAGCCAGTTCATGGTTGAGCCCAACAAGGTGCACTGGGTAGCTGCAAAGCACATTCTTCGCTACGTGCAGGGGACTGTTGATTATGGTCTGGACTATAGGTGGGGAAATGGAGTGAGGTTGGCAGGTTACACAGATTCAGATTAGGCAGGTTGTGCTTCTGACAGGAAAAGCACTTCAAGGTGTTGCTTTGGATTGGGTTCGGCAGTTGTGTGGTGGTTCAGTTGAAAGCAAAAGTCAGTTGCTTTGAGCTCTTTTGAGACTGAGTATATGGCTGCTAGCTAGGCTAGTTGTGAGGCCATTTGGCTTCACAAGTTGTTGTATGGCCTATTTGCTCAGGAGTTAAGACCGATGGTTATAGTATATGGCTACTAGCCAGGTTAGTTGTGAGGCCATTTGGCTTCGCAAGTTGTTGTATGGTCTATTTGATAAAGAGTTGAGACATATGGTTATTCACTGTGATAATTAGAGTTGCATTAAACTCACGGAGAATCCAGTGTCTCATGACAAGTCAAAACACATTGACATCAAATATCATTTCATTAGGGACTATGTTCAAAAGGGGGTAGTGAAGCTGGAGTATATATCAATAGATGAGCAAGTGGCCGATGTTCTCACGAAGTCCTTGCGAAGAGGCAAGCATGTCCATTTCAGGTACAAAATGGGTGTGGTGAGAAACACTCTCCTCGGTAAGAGGGAGTGTTGATTTTTAATGTATCTTGGACAAGTGGTTTCCCATGGGTTAGTCTCTACCTAGGGAAAAGTGTCCAAAATAATTCTTTGCCTAAGTGTGACTTTATAAAGTGAAAGTGACTTTATAAGTGGTAAAGTCAATGTTAAACTATAAAGTGAAAAGTGACTTTAGACATAAAGTACAATGTGGGTACTTTCTTTAATGGGTGAGTTAAAAAATAGAAAGTGAGAATTAAATGCACATTTATTCTCATCCCTTGATCTAAATGAATCTTAGCCATTAGATCATAGGGTTGCCCAAAAGTCATTTAGGGAAACAAAAGGGGGAAAAGAAAAGAGAGATTGCATTCATTCTTCATGAGTAGATTGGAGAAAGGAGGCTGAGAGTTGGAGAAAAGTTCTGAAGGAGAAATTTGTTGCAGCGAGCTGAAGGAGTGATTTTTGGGCAAAGTTGGTTATGGAAATCAAGGTTTAGAAGACAACAAAAGGTACAGTACGAACAACATTGAATGCTGTGAGTTGCACGCTGTTTGAGAGAAGTTTTTGAATTTTTTTTTGAAAAAAATTTGTACAATCTGTACAAATCGTATCCGTACAATACATATTTTCAACTTCAAGTGGGCACAAAAATTGAGGCAAAGTGGGCACGGTTTTCAAGGAGTTTTGGGATGAAGAGATAAGTTGTATTTTGCTGTTTTGTTTTGTCTGCAAATGTATTTTTCCTGAACTTGAAAGATAAATAAATTTGACGAGCTCTTTAACATGTTTTCCTCAGAGGATATTGAAGGGGTTTTCCCTGGGTCTAAGTTGACCAAAAATCTGTGTATTTTATGTGTTTTGCTGGTTTGGTTATGTCCATATTTATTTTCAACGTGTGTTGACAGTCCCATGTGTTTTAATCTGAAAATTTAATTTCCAGAATTCTATATGTTGAATGTATGTTTATGGGAAAGGGCATTTAACTGAATGGGAGTGATAAGGTGAAATTAAAACTGGGTTGGGATTGTAGGAATTTTTTTTTGTCATCAAATTTCAACAAGAAATTGAAATCGTGGTTATGAATCTAATAGTGGATGGAGTTAAGGATAACTTAATTCCATACATATCCAACATAAATTCTGCTCAAGAAATGTATGAGGCTTTCTCCAAGTTATTCACAATCAAGAACATTGGTCAAATAACAAGCCTCAAGAATGAACTAAGAACTATTAAGATGACAAATGGTGATACTGTTTCATCATACTTTATAAAGATATCTAGAATCATATATGAACTCCAAGCAATAAATGAAGTTGTCCTAGAAAAGGAGCTTGTAATTACTGCCCTTCTAGGACTACCTAAATCTTTGAGTGCTTTTGCATCAATACTTAACAGTTGGAAGGATACTCCAACATTTGAAAAAATGTGGAATGCATGTAGTCAAGAAGAAGCTAGAATATTTATGGTAAATAACAAGAAGGAGAATGAAGATGAAAACACCTCGAATGCTTATTCTGCTCATCACACGAAGAAGGGAACCTTCAAAAAGTTCAAAGGACAAAAAAAGAAAATGGACCTATCCATGGTTGAATGTTACAATTGCCATAAAATGGGGCATTACCAAAGTCATTGCCCTGAGAATCCAAGAAATAAGAAAAGAAATAGGGATCAAGCAAATACCACTGATGAAGCTTCATCTAAGAAGAACAAGACTGAAGAAGAATCAGAAGTCAAGGACTTATACTACTAAGTTCTCCCTTTCACATATCTTCCCTTCGTCTTCTATTTTAAATTCTAAATTTCGATTATGTTTTTTCTAAAATTTGTAGGTCTAACATGTTGTGTTAAGACATTTTTTTTATAAGTTGTAGTTATCCCTCAAGGTTGGATTAAGAGGGAGCGTCCATCATTTACCAAAAGATAAGTATTTTATTCCTTGTCTCCTCTTTTGTGTTTGGTTTTCTCTTATATCATAGTATGTCTGTATTGTAATCACCTTTCTTTTTATACTTTTCCTTGGCTAGGAAAGCTTGCTAATTGCTCTAGGGTTATGAAAGAAACTTTAAAGAATAGACTTGAAGCATGGAAAAATTTCTAGAACAAAGAAGCCCTTCAAGCATTGATGTCCTAAAAGGTTCGTTAACAAACAAATTAAAGGTATGCCTTAGACTATAAACTTTGTTATAAGAGGTATGTTCATTCCATTTTAAATTTCGCTCTACATTACTAACATCGTTATGCCTAGGATTTTGAATTGTAAGAGATTCTTGTTTGGATGATTAATCATTAGATTGAATCTACTCTCATTATATTTTGATCATTCATATGGAACCCTAAAAGGTTCTCCATAAAACCCTAACCTAAGGGTATGTCTATGTTTATGAAACCCTAGTCTACTTAGGGTTAATGATGAAGTCTAGAAATCCTATTCTCTTGATGTTTAGAGTCTTGGTATTGTTATAATAACCCTAGTCCTTTAGGGTTTGTTGTTAATGTTTAAATAAAAACTAAGATCCTTATGGTTTGATAAATTAGGGTTTATGAGCAAAACACTTGTGAAACCTTAGTCTTGTCAAAATTTGTTATATGCCTAACTTTAATATATTTATGTCTGTGTCTTAGGATTACATAGTAGATAGTGTTGTGATTCATTAATACATGATTATAAAATCCTAGATATGTTTATACATGCTGATCTATTTGTCGATTTAGTCCATGAATTCTAGAGTTTGTAACAAATCCCTAGTAAAAATTTGATATTCTAGAATATGATGATATTGTTTCCAATATGATTTAGGGTTTGCATCAAACCCTAGTAAAGTCTAACATATAAATTCTGAAAATTGTTAGATGCATTGTAGAATTGTACTTCTTTGAATTGCTTCTAGGGTTTGCAATATATCATAAAATAGTTTGACATGTATTTTTGAAAGTAATGTCAAAGGCTCTAGATATAATGAGATTGATATTCTAATGAAATTGCTTTATGTTGTAGTCTAGGGTTTGTAACAGAGCCCTAACAAGAAGTTGAAGTTTAGTAGTATGTGTCTCTAGCTGATTATGAACCTAACTAGGTTTAGGTATTTATTGTCTAAAGTCAAATGCTTCTTTGATATAGTTAACTTCATGCTTCTATATATGTATTTGGTTGTACTTGCTATTAAAGTTTTGTAGGTACACAATCTTCAATATAATGAAGATGTCCGTACAAGCATGATGAAGAAAATCTACAAGGATGACGATGAAGATGACTTTGATGAAGTCATGAAAGATTGAAGTTTCTCCGATTAGTTGATCTCCCTAAGTTAAGAGGGAGCCTGGATAGAAGAAAGGGTATATCTCCCTAATTGAGAGGCAGGGCGCATTATGACAGTGAATACTATGGATGAATGTTTGTGAAAAAGACCTAAGAAGTAATGAGAATGTATTTGGTGTTGCTGAAGAAATGAAAAGTAGAAAGCTTCCAACATAATTGTATATGGATAACTTGATGATACAAACAACATCCGAATAAATGAGGACCCCTAAGGTTTGTGTTTACTTGTATATATATCTGAAAGTTTATTGCTTATTGGGGTTTGTATAGATAAATCCCTTCATGAAGAAGGATGAACACTTGAGAAGCATGCTTGGACAAATGGGTATATCTAGTTTATTAGGGAGAGTTGAAGCATCTAATGGCGGATGCCTGGGAGGACATCTGGCCGACCTGTGTGTTGATGGATCTCGAAGAGGGAGGGTGGCGTTGGTCTTGGAGCTCTGACCTTGGATACACATCTAGATTCCTGAGTTGATGGTTAGTTAGTAAGCCTGATGGTACCTAGACTGGCTGAAAGCTTTAGTCCATCTTAGTCCCACTCGGATAGATAACCCTGGTCAGGTATCTAGTTTGTGGAACCGAGTGTGCCTGAACTCTTCGTAGTCCATTTTGGAGATCTTCCATGTACCTCTATAAGTTGTAATTATGAATACCTCCCTAGTTAAGAGGGAGTGTTGAAGAATGTAACTAGGTTCGATCTTCATAAATGTATTTAAGTCACAATATAATGTATTTTTCAAAAGAAAGAAAATGAAATTTTACTATTAATAAAAGTGACTTATTAAAGCATGGGTTTCATGCTTGGGTCAATTATTTTTAGGTCAAAGCCTCCATTGCAGGCTTCTAGGGTTTGTGTCAAGTGTCCTTGCCCATGTCATAATGTAAAGAACCCTTCTTGGGAATTATTTGTTAAGAAAGAAATTTATTTTATATTAAAATTAGTCTTCTAGGCCTCCTCCACCAAGTCGGCCTAAAACTTAGCAAATCACTATATAAAGGCAACAACTCGATCTCATTTGTCACTCAGTTACAAGAAGTTTGATCTATAGTTTCCGGCCTTAGAAAAATTGCGAATTTCAAGGAAGAAGGAGAAGAAGGATAACGAAGAAGAAGAAAGTCTCTCTCAAGCATAAAAGGTCGAAATTTTCTCTCCCTTTCCCACATGTGTGAAGGTTTGCAGTTGCTAGAAGGGGGCCGAAATTCTGCAATAACTGGAAGATCGGAATTTTGTTGCTGGGGGTCGAAACTTGAAAGTCTGCAACTGGAAGTCGAATTATTGGATTGAAGCTGCTAGATAAGGAGAGCCTACTATATCATCTTAGAAGGCTAACTTGTTGGAGGAGGAAAGTCTGTTGGTCTAGGGTTGGTCCATCTCAAATTGAATTACTGAAGGAAGAGTTCTTGACTGGATTTTCCCCTATATAGGGGTTTTAACCTCGGCTGTCTTGCTATATCTGGTGTCCCTGAATGTCATATTTTGTTTTTGATAATTGCTTAATGAACTAGGATAAAAGAAGAACATAAGAAAGATACAAAGAATTCAAAGATATCACAAGTAATTATTGACTAAAAAAATATTTCTCTTTCATATTTTCTAACACTTTGTGGAGATGTAATAGCTAATCCTCCTAGATATCAGATGTTGATCACTTATCTTATCTTATAGATGCATCTTCTCACAAACTCTTTAATCTTTTTCACATATTGCTTTCCTCAGGATCTTCTTTACATGGTTCTTTCAACATAGGAACCATGATTGTCAACCACCTCATATTCCATATGAGGTCATATTATGTTGATTTCATCATCAATATTTATAAGAGTTCAAGGCACATTACCTGCATGATTTCATGCATCATTCTAATGGAAGAGATCCTTCTTCTTCGATCATGCTCTTGAGATAGAGCATTCAACCATATTATCTGCAACTATATGATGACATGACATTATCTATCAAATATATACATACCTTTTCCTTCTTTTGGTCATGTAGACTTCCTTCTAGCAACTTCCTTTTCTTGCTTGAAGATGGAAGTACTTCAATCAACTCAACATGTTGAACATCTTTGTCATCATAATACCTTACCAGTGGATCCCACACAAGGTGGAATGTGGACTATTTGCGAGGCACTTGCTTCTTCTAAGTAGAGGTGAACCTTCATATAAAGATTCTAGTGGAGGATATCGATGATCCCCATTTTGCAAATGCTCCTTTCTAATAATGATGATGTATGATGACCTCTTTTATTTATCTTGCTAGATGACTTTGTCCAACCATATATACTACTATTTTGGTTGTCTTTTCATGCTTTCAATGAAGATACCATGAGCTACTTCCTTTCTATCATGATAGACTTCAATTTCGGCTATATCATGCTTCTATGATGATGCCATCTCTATCTTAGCTATAATGCATCTTATCATACTTGTCATGCTTGTTGAAATTTGGTAGCGGAGGATAGGTGGTTCCCTTAGGCTTTGATCTTTGGCCTAGGGAAAAGTGTCCAAAAGATTTTAATTTTTCTCCTAAAGTGACTTTATAATTTTTATAAAGTTAAAATCTAATTTAAAAGTGACTTTAAGTAATAAAGTTACTAAGTCTAATTTTAAAGTGACTTTTATAAAGTCAATGAAAAATTAGAAAGGAAAAGTGACTTTGGAAATAAATGACTAAGTGGGTCTTTATTAAAGTTGGGTGAATTAAAAAATAGAAAGTGAGATTTAAATGTGCATTTAATCTCAGCCATTGATCTAAATCTATTTCAGCCATTGGATTTAGAGATCACCCAAAAGTCACTTGGATCACCCAAAAGTCACTTGAAGTTATATTAAGGGAGGAAAAGGAGGAAAAGATCACATTCGATTCAATTCTTTCATGAGCAGATTGAGAGAAGGAGAGCAAGAGAGCAAGGGTGATTTCTGCACAGTGAGCTGCGGAGTATCAACAGCGGAGTTGCAGCAACGGTGTTTCAGCAGCGGTGTATCAGCAGCTGAGTTGCAGCAGCCGTGTTGCAGCAACGATGTTTCAGCAGCGGTGTATCAGCAGCGGAGTTGCAGCAACGATGTTTCAGGAGCGGTGTATCAGCAGCTGAGTTGCAGCAGCCGTGTTGCAGCAACGGTGTTTCAGCAGCAGTGTATCAACAGCGGAGTTGCAGCAACGGTGTTTCAGTAGCGGTGTATCAGCAGCTGAGTTGCAGCAGCCGTGTTGCAGCAATGGTGTTTCAGCAGCGGTGTATCAGCAGCTGAGTTGCAGCAGTGGTGTTTCAGCAACGGTGTATCAGCAGCGGAGTTTCAGCTGCGGTGTTTCAGCAAGTCTGTACAACGGAGTTTCAATAGGGCAGTTTTTTTCAGCAAGACTGAGTTTCAGCAAGGCTGAGATAAGTTGTAAAAGTTTGCTTGCTGATTTTTGCTGAATATTTCTCTTACTGTAAAAAGGCATTTTCCAGAAATAAAGAAGAGCTCTCAAACTGGTTTTCCCCAAGAGTTGTAGGGGGTTTTCCCGGGTCACATTTGACCAAAAATATCAGTTTTTTAATGTGTTTTAATGGCTGTTTATTATTGCTGATTTTTATTTCTGCAATTTCCAGCATTCTGTAAATTTTCCAGAATTTGTGTTTTCAGCAAATTTATTTTTTCCAGCCTGTTGAATGTATGCTTATGGGAAAGGGCATTTAACTACATGGGAGAAATAAGGAGAAACTCAAAATCGGGGTGGGAAAACAGAAATTTTTACATGGTATCAGAGCTTGAGTGCTGAAGGGCAGTTTGGGACAGCAAAAGAGAAAAATTACAGCTGCTGATTTTTCACTCAGAAAATTCCAGCAAGTTAATTTTTCATAAACAACAGGTTTTATCTTTACTACAACAGTGCTATTTTTCAGTTTTAGGACAACAGGATGTCATTGGGATTGAGGGTGGAGGATAGGTTGGATGGGCACACAAATTACAGCGTTTGGAAGGAGAGAATGCAGAGTATCTTTGAGGAGGCAGAAGTCTGGGATATCATGGTGCATACCACACAGACCCCTGTTGTTGTGCCTACTAATGCTACTTAGTTGGCTGCTTATAATAAAAAGAACAACAAGGGTAAGAGGCTGATTCTAGACGGAATCAAAGACCATTGCATTCCTCATGTGAGAGGAAAGAGCAATGCCCATGAGATGTGGACAGCATTGTCCAATCTCTACCAGAGTACCAATGAGAACCGGAAAATGGCTCTGAAGGAGAAACTGAAAAACATTAAGACGGGCAATGATAGTGCAGCTGGATATCTCACTAAGATTACTAATGTGAGAGATGAGTTGGCAACGATTGGAGAGGCCATTCCACCCACTGAGTTGGTGCGGATTGCGGTAAATGGCCTCCCCCGTTCATGGATGAACTTTGCTGATGGGGTTTGTGCACGTGAGACCCTTCCCACATGGGAGAGGTTTTGGGATGATTGCATTCAGACAGAGATCAGGAAAGGTCAGCTTGGGCAGCCAAGTCAGTTGAGCAGGATGAGGATGTAGCACTGTCGGCAGGAGGCAAGAAAGGCAAAGGGAAGAAGCAGGCTTCCACAAGCAATGGTGGGGGCAAAGGCAAGGTAAAGGTAAACAGGGTAACACACAGAAGGACTATTCCAAGGTGAAGTGTTGGAATTGTCAAAAGATGGGACACTATGCAGTTGTGTGTCCGGAGAAGAAGAAAAAGAAGGGGAAGGACCAGAGTTTGGCAGCATCAGCAGAGATTGAGGACTTTGCAGGTCGTTTTGACCGGGAGTTTGCGTTCACTATGTGTGAGTCCTCTAGTGCAGGATCACCTGCCATACAGGTTTAGAGGGAGCATGCTTTTCCCTCGATTAGCGGAGCATCTACAGGTATATGGTATGTAGACAGTGGGGCTTCACGTCATATGACAGGAGTCCGTGAGTACTCGGAGCTTTCAGAGAGTGGCACTGATATTGAGGTAGTACTCGGTGATGACAGAGTTGTTAGAGCAGTCGGGGTGGGGACAGTGACATTTCAGAGGGAGTCCAAACCTCCCTTGAAAGTGACAGAGGTTCTTTATGTGCCAGGGATGAGGAAAAACCTCATATCTGTCTCAGCTTTGGAGGACAGAGGATATGAGGTACTGTTCAGGGGAGGACAGGTGTTGATGTATCCCAGGGGCGCTCCAACTGAGTCAGCTAGAGTGATAGGTGTACGCCATGCAAAGGACAGGTTTGCATTCAAGCCCCTTTTGGCATTGAGTAGTAGTACCGACAGCAGAGCTAGCAGTTCTGAGCAGTGTGAGATTTGGCACCGCGGGATGGGACATATGTATCATGAAGCCTTGAGGGACCTTGCGGGAGATCA
>APFE030423181.1:0-12195 GCA_000404065.3 Pinus taeda | reverse complement strand
AGGTGGTTCCCTTAGGCTTTGATCTTTGGCCTAGGGAAAAGTGTCCAAAAGATTTTAATTTTTCTCCTAAAGTGACTTTATAATTTTTATAAAGTTAAAATCTAATTTAAAAGTGACTTTAAGTGAAAAGTTACTAAGTCTAATTTTAAAGTGACTTTAATAAAGTCAATGAAAAATTAGAAAGGAAAAGTGACTTTGGAAAGAAATGACTAAGTGGGTCTTTATTAAAGTGGGTGAATTAAAAAATAGAAAGTGAGATTTAAATGTGCATTTAATCTCAGCCATTGATCTAAATCTATTTCAGCCATTGGATTTAGAGATCACCCAAAAGTCACTTGGATCACCCAAAAGTCACTTGGAGTTATATTAAGGGAGGAAAAGGAGGAAAAGATCACATTCGATTCAATTCTTTCATGAGCAGATTGAGAGAAGGAGAGCAAGAGAGCAAGGGTGATTTCTGGACAGTGAGCTGCGGAGTATCAGCAGCGGAGTTGCAGCAACGATGTTTCAGCAGCGGTGTATCAGCAGCTGAGTTGCAACAACCGTGTTGCAGCAACGGTGTTTCAGCAGCGGTGTATCAACTGCGGAGTTGCAGCAACGGTGTTTTAGCAGCGGTGTATCAGCAGCTGAGTTGCAGCAGCCGTGTTGCAGCAACGGTGTTTCAGCAGCGGTGTATCAGCAGCGGAGTTGCAGCAACGGTGTTTCAGCAGCGGTGTATCAGCAGCTGAGTTGCAGCAGCCGTGTTGCAGCAACGGTGTTTCAGCAGCGGTGTATCAGCAGCTGAGTTGCAGCAGTGGTGTTTCAGCAACGATGTATCAGCGGCGGAGTTTTAGCTGCGGTGTTTCAGCAAGTCTGTACAGCGGAGTTTCAGCAGGGCAGTTTTTTTCAGCAAGACTGAGTTTCAGCAAGGCTGAGATAAGTTGTAAAAGTTTGCTTGCTGATTTTTGCTGAATATTTCTCTTACTGTAAAAAGGCATTTTCCAGAAATAAAGAAGAGCTCTCAAACAGGTTTTCCCCAAGAGTTGTAGGTGGTTTTTCCAGGGTCACGTTGACCAAAAATATCAGTGTTTTAATGTGTTTTAATGGCTGTTTATTATTGCTGATTTTTATTTCTGCAATTTCCAGCATTCTGTAAATTTTCCATAATTTGTGTTTTCAACGAATTTATTTTTTCTAGCCTGTTGAATGTATGTTTATGGGAAAGGGCATTTAACTACATGGGAGAAATAAGGAGAAACTGAAAACCGGGGTGGGAAAACAGAAATTTTTACAATGCTTTCCATCATGACTACTATCTTCTTATAGACAAAGTGAAGGAGGTTATTTTAATCATAATAAAGGTCTTTCACTTCTTTTTAGGTTCTTCCACTTCTTCGGGGATATGGGCTTCATTTCTATCCTTTCTTTTCTTGTTGTCCTTTTTGAGTTTAGGACAATTCCTCTTAAAGTGCCCATATTCATTACATTCATAACATTGGATCTTTGACATGTCAAGCTTCTTCTTTTTCCGAGGATCAAACTTTCTAAAGTTCCCGTTCTTTCTAGCCATAGCTGCAGATGCTTGAGTTTTATTCACTTGATCCAACATCACTCTTTGCCTTCAACCTAGTTTCTTCAATTTTACATACTGACCAAAGTTCACTGGATGGAGTGGCTTCCTTCTTTCCATAGATACTTTATACAAAGTTGCCCCATTCATCAGGTAATGCATTGAGCACAACGATGGCCATTTCTTTATCAGACATTATTTCTCCTAGTTCTTGTAGTTGAACTCTTTTGAGATACCCTCATAAGGTACAAGGCTACCCCTTCTTCCTTTGATACCTTCATTTTGTACAGTTTGGTTCTCAATGATATGACTTCTCCTGCAGTGCTTACAAAAAACAAATTTACCAACTTTTCATAGATTTCTTTTGATGTTTCCATCATAGCTACATAAGGGATGAGCTAATCCTTGATTGATTCTATGAGGATTCTTTGAGCCCTTACTTCCCCTTTCATGTACTTCGATAGTGCTTGAGATTGCTCTTTAGATGGTTTGGAGATTGAACCCTTAACATATTTAATCACTTCATTCTCTACGAGGATTAGATCTATCCTCTTCTTCCATGCAGGGAAATTTGATGACCCAATGAGTTTGTTGCTTTCCTTGCATAATGAAGTCATGTTGATAGTAGATTCAGACATAAACATAAAGATACTTGTCAAGTGAAGATGCTCCTTTGAAGATGATATCTTCAACCAGATGCCTTTTTGATGATATTGATAATTGGAGATGCCTTTCTTAAAAGATGTTGGAGATGTGTTTCTTTCTTCAATGTGAAGGAGATGGCCTTGATTTATTTGATGATGGCAATGCTTCTTTTGGATGATGTGAGCTTCCCAAGAATGCTTCAAGTGTAGAGTCCTTCTTTGAATGAGGTAGGGTCTTTGAGGTCTTCTTCTACAAAGTGTTGATCCTTCTAGATGATATGATCATTGTAATGTGATGGGTAGTCCTTTTTGATGCTCCTTAGTTCCTTCCTTCAATATGATGTGTGGATTAGTCCTTCTTGATGATCTTCTTGTGCTTGGCCTTTATGTATCATGTGATAAGAACAAGATTGTTCTGTTAATGAAGTGAAGTTCATGCAAAGGCAAGCATATCTTCTGAGTCAACAAAGAATTATTTTTTTGAAGATCTAGTAGCCAATTTGTTGGAGTCCAATTTTCCTAAGTTTCCAAAGAGTACAAATTTTGGCATGCCACCAATATGTGTCTGTAATTACTATCTTCTAAAGTAGGTTTTGTGGCCTATGTCATGTTCTTCGTGGTTTTCTTTAATCAACTATACAAAAGAGCAACAACTAAAGGTTCTATGTTTTGCTTTCCTGACCTGTCAAGTGTTTTGAGTATCATGGCACAATAGTTGCTTACAAGAATATGAAGCATTCGTAGCTTATAGCGCATTTGTGGAAGCAAGGCCCTTTGTGCTCTCTAATGTTCTTGCATTGACCTATAGTATTAGAGAAAGAGGTATTAGGAAGTGCTACAAATGCCATGGACTCTGTGCATTTAAAAGCATCAAATGGTTTTGCCATTAACATTTCAAATATCTGTCGGACTCATTATGTCTTGGAAGCCCCACATTTTTGGCAAAGAGCTCAAGTATTTATCAGGTCACTATAAAGAATGCGAAAGGTGGCAAAGAGATCAGGATGAAGTACATCAAATGCTGGACCATTTACTATTTTTGAGTGATGCTTGTCCTTCTTGGGCAAAACCACATGTACTTGGTAAATCAAAACTTTCTACCTTGAAGTCCAGAAATGTTCCTAGTGGGGTTGATAACAATATGTATCTCATATTTGTAGTGTTTGTGGAAAGGATTGGTTTGCCCCTTGGCAAGGATAAATTGCTTTTTGGTTCACTAATGAAGATCTCACATATCACAATGGAGAACACGAGCAATCCAATTCACAATGAAGTTTCTTCTTGTAGAATCTGATTGACAATAGAGGTTTTGTGCATATGGATGTGGCCAGGAGGCAGTGCAATGGAATATCTTACCATTCTTGTGTGAATGTGCAGAAAAAATGATCCAGCTCAACTTCAACAAATTATGATGAATTCTATCATTAATATATTATTTATTAGGACAACTCGTCAAACACGTTATGTTGCCAACAATCATCTTCCTCCATGTCACAGGTAAGCTGCTTTAGCTAGAGAACGAAGAACCTCGTAGCAAAGAGAGTGGAAATGGGGGTGGGAATCCATCATGATATATTTTTTCCAGAATTAAAAGCGGAATACAAAAACAAATTAAAGGATTTGACACTAGATATTAATAGGAAGGAAATGGAAATAATTGTAAACAACACAAAATCTATAAAGGCGAATACAGAGGGATTCGAGCTGGGTGCAATACAAAGGATTCAAATTCTCTAGAAGTGGAAAAGGAGGATTGTAGAGACATAATGCTAAGGTGAAGTTTATAGTTTCATCAAGTTGAAATTGCACTGGCATCAAGCAATAGGTTTTTTTTCCTAGAACTGAGGGGCAGAGTAATGTTGCTAGTGTTGAGACAGTTTCGATGCAAACCTTGCATTGTCAAAGCATTAACAACCATCCACTGGATGTCTCCTTGATATAGTGTCTCCTTTTCTGGATCACTTAAAGGTACAAGTTGGGTATATGGCAAGTTGGTCCCTAACAGGGAGGAGTGTGCTTGCATGGAGAACTAGGCAAATACTTCAATCAAATTGGAGTGTTTGGTTCTTTGCATGCAATCGAAGATAGGGATAGAAGGAATCAACACTAGGAAATACACAACTTGGGGTGTTTTGATTGCTTAGTTTATGGTTCAAGGTTTACCATTGAAGGATCATTGGAGGGAGGGTATTGCCTTGGGGGTTTTGTGCACACTTTTGGAGGCCCAATGAAGACAAGTTTCGTGAATGAATTCAATGTTGAAGGGCCTTTGGAGGCTGAATACTACGAGCGAAGGGCAATTTGGATGATGCGTTTTAGCTTGGAGGGATTTTCACCTTTAATTTTTATAGATGTAGCTTTAAACAACCCCTCATTTTGTATTGTTAAATTATTTAATTATTGAAGAGGGCCTTTTGCCCCTTTGTAGGCTAGATTAGGGGCTTTTAGCCTAGAAAAATAATATGTTAATGTAAATGAAGTTGAGCACCTCCTCTATAAATAGAGGTGCACTTCTCATTTTCTCATGGCTTGGTTAGGAAGTGGGGGGGGGGGGGGTCTTAGGAAGTTCGAAATTATTTTGATTTCTCTTTTGTAATTTGGTTATGGATGGATGAGTTGAGCGCCTTTCTTTGGGACTTCAGATTTTGATCTCTTTTCATGGATGGTTATGGTGAAACCTGGATGATTGAATGATAAATCTAGTAGGTTGGCTTCTTTTATCTTGGTTTTATGTTTTATTGGGTGGATGAATCATGGATTAAGTATGATCCTTGTTGAAGTAATCCTTCTTCCAAGTCTTTGAGGAGGTAGCATGTTAGCTTCTTCCCTTAATTTATACTTGGAAATTGAGAGCCTTGACTCAAACCCTAGGACTTTAGTATCCATTCCAATCTCTTCAAATTTGTTGTTCCTTGACCCCATATGCCCCAAAAATACATTAGCGTGTTGAGGCATTAGTATTTCATCTTTCCTTCCTTTTATTATTTGTGAAAAATCCTGAAAATCGTTTTGCTATGGTTTTACTCTCCTTGTAATTCCTGGTTGTGTGTGTTTGGGGAGCTTTCCCTTTGAAGTTTAAACTCAAACCGTAAAATTATCTTAAAGAACCCAAATAATCCTATCTTCCACCTTACACCTTGTTGCCGCCTAAGTCCACACTTGGGTTAACG
This sequence comes from Pinus taeda, assembly GCA_000404065.3. Classification (NCBI taxonomy): domain Eukaryota; kingdom Viridiplantae; phylum Streptophyta; class Pinopsida; order Pinales; family Pinaceae; genus Pinus; species Pinus taeda. Next base: position 6,832 of record APFE030423181.1, on the reverse strand, counting down.
TTGAGACAATCTTTAACTCCACTTGATGTGGCCTTGGGGGCAGTTTTGAGTTGATTAACTGCCACTCAAATATCACCTCCTCTGTCTAGGATAACTCAAAGCGAAGCCAAGTGGGGCGGACTTGATGAAACAACTAAGGCATAGCAAGCTTTAGGAAAAATAAATATTAGTTCTAGGAGTTAATTATAATTGACCATGATATATTCAACTATCGATATGAAGATTTACATCAATGAATTCAAAGCATATGGATCAACTTCATGAGCACAATAACCAAAATCATTCATTAATAAAGATGTTGCAACAATGATCAGTGAATGAAATAGTTTCAAAGTATAAGATATAGCAAGTAAAGACCAGTGCCCAATGTAAAATACCTATGAAAATAGACATTCCAAGTAAAGGACAATAACTTTGAAAGTAAAATGCTTGGAAAATGATTGCTCAAAAGCAAATGCTTTGAAAGTAAATGTAATTGCGTGAATAAATATAGTACTTAAAAGAAAGTCCTTCGGAAATGTAAAGGCAATGACCAAGTACAAGATTGCTGAAATCAAAATGTTTTGAAATGTCTCTTGGTTTGTTTTAGTTAAAGTTAGGTTCTCACTTGAATTTAGGTAGATTCAATGTGTGAGTGTGTGCAAATGCAAATGTGGTGTAAGAACTAAAGCTAGTTAGAAATCAACTTCCTCTTCAGGCCTTATGCTCGCTAGGGCCCCAATCTCATATAAGAGGTCTTAGAATAGGAAGGGTCCCTGGTTAATCTACTTGAACTAACAAGTTGGAACTTGCTGAAGGTCTATTTGCAAGAAAATGAAAGAAACTAATGATATTAGATCTAATCTGAAGCAAAAAAGGTAAACTACTCAAGATTGCTGCAATGAAATGGAAAAAAAACAAAACTTGATCACAATTAGATTGTTGAAATGAAAGGGAAGCTTAGTTAAACTGCATGAATGAAACTAACACAAACGAGATGCAATCTACTCTTGATTACCTACTCTAAGTGAATATTAGATCCAATCCAGAAAAAAACAAACCATGAAAATGCACACCCACAAGATCCCCAAATGGGGATGATGGATGCTTAGGGGGATTTCCCCTCACTCCCATGAAAAGTTATAATGCTTTATTAGATCCCTTGTTGAATAAGGGATTGAAGTTAAGAGAAGGAAGGAAATCCCTTATAAATAAGGGGATGGAGAGGAATTGAAAGAGTTACAATGTAATCCCTTGATAGATCAAAGGGAAGAAGAAGCTTATTTAAGGGTTACAAAGGTAAATTTCGCTGGTTTTACAATAGGAATGTTCTAGATTGTCTTTGAGTGCTCCAAATCTTTTGTGCTGGACGAAATTCGCTAGGATCTCCCCTTGTTATGGCGAGGTTTTACCAAAAACCAACAAACAAGTAACTTAGAATATGCTTAAAAAGAGGTTAAAACTTAAAACACTTCATTTCAATTCCTACACTAAGAATCCCTATGACTATAGCTAAGAATCCCTATGACTATAGCTAAATTCCTACACTAACTAACCAAGAGAAAACCTAGAAAAAATTTAGTCTTATCGTAGTTAATCCACTGCTGTTAGGACAATAGTCAAATGAAGACTTTTATGCTTGATTTGCAATGTAAAACACAACAAAAAAGCCAAGAAGTATTTGATATTGAATGAGGAAGGACAGAGAAAAATTTGGGGGATCTTTGACGCCCTCTTGAGATCCTTTTGACAACCTTTTGGAGATCACTTGGTGAGGTGGGAATAGTGCTTCACAAGTGCTTTAGAAGTGGTTGATTTAATTGAGAATATGGCCAACTCCAAGCTAAGAGAGTAACCTATATCACACTAAAATGAAAACTTGCACAACAACATTAGTAGCATAGGTGACTGCTCACATAATGACAAGATTAAACATGCTATTCAACAAAGAATATGCATGTCCAAATCAAGCCTAGAATATAAGCAAGCCAAGAAGGCAATAAACACTTGGGGTCTTCTCCTTGGACAATTTCGAATGCACATAATCCAATACTAGTTACCTCTAATAGCCTCAATGCAACCACACAAATTTTGCACCATTAGACCTCCAAAGTCTTTGTTATTGAATGATATGAACAAGTACAAAACCAATTTGACAAAAGTTCCCCAAACTCAAGTTTCTAACACTAACCTAAATGAGCAAATGGGGTTACAATATATAGAACTTTGGGAGAAAATCCTAATGAGAAGTGATGCAACAAGTGTCATGGATAAGGAGCCAATGAACTCTTCCATGTGTCCCAAGGCTGCTCTAGGTGGCAACTAGAAAGAGAAATGCACATCTTGTGAGAGAGATAACGTATCTCCATTGCTAGTTGCGCGTAGGTGAGAGTTGCCATGTGTAGCAGAGGACGAGGTGTCTTGCCCCACTCGATAGTGGCTACACTCCACATGGCCCCAAACTCGTGTGCACAAATAGTTGTGTAAGGGGCTTGTGTAGGATGACAAATTTGGGCAGTGTATCCTCTTGAGTCAAGAAGTGGAGAGAGGGAGGAACAACCCCCATTGAACGCTGTGCTAACTTAGCCTTTCAACTAGTTGACTGACCCTACATTAAAGGCTTCAAATATCTGCTCATTAAGTGAAGTAATACAACCCTCCTAGGTGGCAACTTGGCCCCTCTTTGATTGGAAGTGAACTTAGCGTAGTTGGCTAGTAATGATTCCCTCAATTTGTGGTGCTTGTGTGGCTTCCATGTCATCCATTTGACTTGACTTTGAATGCCAAATCATCCCTTGGCTATTGGTGCATTTACTTGGCTAGGAACATGTTTTTTTATACAAAAATTAATTAAAATATCCCGTTCTGCAAGAAACTTTTAATTGTTTAAAAATTCCTAAAAATACCTAATGCAATTCCATAAGATTGTAGATATGACCTAGCATGGTAATATACGTTGACCCTAGACTCAGAAACACACTCAATGTCGAGTTGTTAAGACACACTCCAACTTTGGAGGTTATGAGTGAAAAAACTCAACTAGCTATTCATTGTTAAAAAACGAGAATAGTTAATTAAGTGAAAAAACACTCTAGAGTGGACTCCCTTAGTAACTAGGTCCCAAGTTGTCTAAGTCTGTTACATAAGTTTATCATGCTAGCATCATTTATTACAATTCCCCCATAGGGGCACAAAATTTACATAGAAAAATGTAGAAGAGGAGAGATAAGAAGGGGCAAAATTTGCCCGACTGAACTTCTGGTCTTAAAAAATTTTGATAGGTGCCTAGTCCATTAGGCCAAGGGGTCTTCAATTCTGCTAGGTACAACTTAGCAGATAATACACCCTAATTTCCCAAACGCTTTGATTGGTGGTTTTTGAAGTAAAATCCTGGGGGGGCTCTTGACTTGGTTTGATTGGCCCATTAGATCCCTAATATCAACTATGATGAACTTCCCCTTGAGCTAGATGAGAGTTGGCCAAAAGCAAGAAAAGGGTTGGTGAGGTGAGAGCGCCCCCCTCTTGAGGACAGTTAGTCTCACATTTGAACTTTATCTCTAGAAGTGCGAGATTTTGTATAAATAATAATAATAATAATAACAATAATAATAATCATATAATGATTAGTATATCGAAGAGGCATGTCTTTAAGGACATGACCGTTCATGAGGGGGCACTTGCCTAGGTATATAAGCAAGCCCTCATTTGTAATCATCTCATCTCATATATCTTAATATCTTTTGTACATTCAATAGTCGTTTCTAAAGATCCTACTTGTCTTATAATGGATATTTACATATTCTAGATATTCTAAATATTCTGCGGCATAAACAAACCCTATTCGTTACATGTTCCCTCTGAAATTGAAGGCTGTCTCGCTACCTACCTTGAAACTTGAGCTGAGAGCCTTCTAGAACCAACCATGCTCCAAGGAGTACCATCACACTCTTGATCATCTGTTAATGCCATGTCAGACAAATTGAGTCTCCTAACAATACAGGAAGAATCTCTCTTCCTACCCACTTGTCCCTTCTCTATAACTGACATTGATCTTGAATCCGAGATCCCCTTTGATACATCCATAGGCTATCCCAACAACCTGTATCACTGCCCTTGTTTGATGTCAAGCACTATGACTGCATCCAAGGTCGCTCCCTCTGAACATATAAGCACATTTGCTGCATCCAAGGTTGCTCCCTCCGAACATAGAAGCACTATTGCTTTATCCAAGGTCACTCCCTATATCCATCATCTTCCAAGGATGATACTGAGAGTACACATACCATTAGACTTGGAACAAATAACATACCTGTCACCTGTAGAAATCCTCCTAACTGTAGTTGGAATCTAACACATCCAACCCCCTTTATTGCATGCGTGGTGCTAGCTCCACGACTCACATGACAACATGACCCTGTCTTTGAAATACAGCGGAAAATTGCGTGATTGACCTCATCCTGGTCATGTGACTTGATGTTATATTGTCCACTAGCCATAACCCACTGTACTCATATATAGCAATACTATTGCCCAAAATACAGGTGATAAGAGAAAACTCTTTTCCAAATTTCTCAACAAAGTCATTAATCTTAGTTGATACCGATTTTGCTACCTGTTCCTCTTTCTTCTTCTTCTTCTTGTATGGACACTGGTTCGCGTAGTGACCAATCTTGTGACATGCAAAACATTTCACATTGTTCCCGGCCTTCACAAAAATAGATCCCCCACTTTCCTTTACCTTACCTTTGCCTTTGCCCTTTGTAGTAAGAGCAACATTCTCCTCTTCTTCCCCACTATCCTGCACACCACTCTTGGCATTTCGCTTTATCTCCTCTTGATGGAAATCATCCGACATTCTTACCCAATCTAGAAGTTTCTTATGGGCAACTATCCCATCATTGAAGGCAACCCACTCGGAAAAACCACTCATGGTTGATCTAACTAGCTGCTCGTCATAGATGGCTTCTCCTAGGGCTGCCAACCCATCTCTCACTTGAGTGACCTTGGTGAGTTATGAGGATACAATGTTGGTTTTGGTCATCTTGGTTTGTCCTAGTTTTTCAGCAACATCTTTCTATTCTCATTAGTGCTCTGGAAAAGTTTAATTAAGGCAGCCCACATCTCAAAGGCATAAGCCTTCCCTGAAATATGAGGAATAAGGTGGCCTTTTAATAGCATTTAGGAGTCTCTTGGCCTTAACATTCCTCTTGGTAAAATCAACCAACTGTATTGGATCAATGGGTATTATCACTTCCTCAACATTGTCCCACAACTCAAACTCCTTAAACACCAATACAAACCTCTCCATCTATGGGCTAAAACTATCAGCCCCATTTACCCTAGCCTCCACTCTTGACCTTGTTTCCATTGACCTGCCTACCAACACAAGGTTTCAAATTTGTCCAAGGGTAAACACCAAAGCCTTCTCAACCACAAAACCCTATTTAGTTTGGTGTTATACTTGTTGTTTAATCAGTATTCTCAGCAAATCTGCCAACTTGGTTCTAATAGCATGTAGAAAATTTGAGTTTAGGCCCAACCCAGTTTCAAGTTGATGAAGCCACAACAAGTTTAACTCCCAACCCAACATATTTCATTCTGTTGTCATAAACATGAATATTTTCAAACTTAAAAAGACATGTACCTACTCTTCTCACTTTTGCTGAGAATAACACAAGCAACCCACAAATTTAATGTTGATTTGTGGTAGCATTGGATGTGCTCTAGCCATTAAAATTGGTGGAGAGGCTAAGGCACATAAGATCTCCAAGACCTAGAAATTGTTTGGGGAAATTCCACCTAGATGAAGAGAGATTAAAATAATTAATATTTTTAATTGGGTTCCTAAGACTAAACTTAGAAAAAGTAAAATATTAATGTGTATTAATATAATATGGGTGAGAATGTTCTAAATAACGAGGATCAAACCAAATCTAATCTTAGTCGTTGATTAGGGACTTAATCTCGGTCATTGAATCGTCAACAGGAAAAGTATAAGAGGAGGCTTGAGGGTCAGTTGGAGACACACCAAGATTGATCAGTCAGTTTGATTTTCTAGAGCGGGGTTTGCTGAGAAAGTTCGAACAAGTGATCTGAGTTGCAGCGAGGGGCAGTGAGTACATAGTAGAGAGGCAGAAATAGTGCCTGAGGATCAACGCAGTGGCAGAGGGGCTACGCAGAGGCAACAGGAGCTACGCAGAGGCAACTAGTGATTGCGCAGAGGCTAAGGGGACTGCGTGGGTGACGCAGAAGGCTAGAGAGATGACACAGAGACATAGAAGGTTGACGCAGAGGGCTTAGGAGTGACGCTGAGACTAGTAGGGATGACGCGGAGCCTTGGAGAAGTCCTAGAACGATTTTCGTGGGGTAGACTGGCTGAATATCTGTCTCCGAGAAGAGGTATCATTGCCGGGTAGAAATCTCTGTTGGGCGAGCCAGTTTGGTACCCTAGTTGTACTCAAGAAAGTTGCTTAATAATAAAACCCTCAGGACTGCTGCACCGGTTTTTGCAAGTTGGGTTTTTCTGAGGACAATTGTCCAAAAATAACGGTGTCCCTTGTGTGTTTGTTTATTATTTCCGTTGATGATCTGTATATGAGTTGAGACTGCATTTGTGTTTATTTTAAGTATTTATATGGTTAAATAACTTGTTAAGGAATAAACAAGTACGTGAAATAAACCAGATAATGCAGCAGGAATTTTTGATGTGTTAGATTCAGAAAAATCAACATTTAACATAGGTTTTTTTGGTCAAATGTCCTTAGAAAAAACCCAAAGGAAAACTAGTGAGAGAGAGTGGCAGGTAGGCCCCCTCTACGGGGTTCGGGGCAGCGCCCCGAGAAATTTTTTTTTT
>APFE030423174.1:0-17050 GCA_000404065.3 Pinus taeda | reverse complement strand
TCAGCAAACTTTTTCACAAGAGTCAAAGGTTATATCTTTGAGATTTCCATTTGCTTGCAAAGACTCAAGATAATTGGAGTATGTAGGATAAAGTGCCTTGAGAAAAGCAATAAGAGAGATATCCAGATCAACTTTAGTGGATTTGATATCATGCATTATAGACTTTATTTCAGATGCAAGAGCAAGAGGATCATTATTTTGCAGTTCAAGAGTGAAGAGTTTAATCATAAGTTGGACTACTTCAAGTGCAGAATGTGATTCATAGAGTTCTTTCAGCTTTTGTAAAGCTTCAAAGGCAGTTGAATATGATGAAATGTGGCGACTCACCTCCTTATTTACAGATGTTGCGATTAATGCATATGCTTTGTTGTTCTTGTTTTCCCAGGCAAGCTCTTTGTCCGATGTAGGCTTTTCTGGGTCACTGTCTCCTTCTTTGACACACACTCCTTTCCACAGCTCATTGAAAATGAGCGTGTGTTGTACCATCCGGGACCAGTCAGGATAGTTCTCCTTGCCAGTGAGAACTATTCCTATCATAGAGATGATTGAATGCATTCTGTAAAAGGTTAATTCTGCTGATATAAAAAAATTTTGCTGATATATACTTCTGATGAAAAAAAAATTGCTCTTAAAAAACTTCCGCTGCTTCAAAAAATGATTTTGCTATGGAGAAAAAAAAATCATTAAAATTCTGCTACATATATCACCATATATATATCTCTGCAAAAATCAACATATATAACACTATATTCACAATTCTACTACATGTATCACTGCAAAAATATTACGATATTTTGGTGATGGGTGTAAAGCACTCAGGCCAAGAGTTCTGCTACACAGAATTTACATGAGCAGGGTGGCCAAACAGATCGTTCAATTCTCAATTCGAATTCAAAACAATTGAAATCGCATTTACAATTCTCCAACTTACAATTCTGCTAGACAGAATTTACAATTCTTAATCCGCACTCCACACACACTGTGTCCCCCGCAGAGTGATGGAATACCACCTCCGTCTGCTTATTGCAGTCTTGGAAATTCACCGTATCTATCATCTTCTCCCAGTTCGTTCCTTTCTTTCTTTAGTTATTTCCTTTGTCCAGGTTGCTGCTGGCGTTGGGTTTCCAATCGAATGGAAATTGGTTTCGCCTCTAGAAACCTCTAGGGTTCTAAACCTATACTGAAGGATCCGCGTAGTGTGAGACCACAAGATTATTTCACTGTAGTCAATTAGGGTTTTCAGTCGAAACCTAAATTTTATATGCACTTTGAATGTATCGAGGTCGAGGGATCCCAACGCATAGACAGACCGCAGATGCCACAAATAGAAAAAGAAATTGAACTATGAAAATTGAGAGATCATCGCTATTCACGAAGCAAATAGAAATAGAAATTGAACTATGACGATTGAGCGATCATCGCTATTGATGTATCGAGTCTGAAAATTTATGAAGCGTGATCCCTGGAAGAAAAGAGAAGGTTGTAGCCTTCTATAGGTCAGCACCTACTTACTAGTACATCAGCTAGTACAAGAGCTAAGCGGGTTGTAGCTCCCTTCCAAGAGAAGCTGGAGAACGAGAGAATGTTGTAGCATTTTGCAGGTTGAAGCCTGCATACTGGTATAAGACTACACCAATACATAAATATTGTAAATATAAGTTTCTTATTAAAAGACAATAGAGACGAATTGTAGCACGTGGTTTTCACCCACATTGGGTTTCCACCTTATATCTTGCGTTCTTGTGTGTGATTGTCTGCTCTATATTCACCGTACCTATTACTGCTTATATGGTTCTAATACACATATTAAAGATCAATTGACTAAATGATAAGTTTACAAGATATACAATGGTTGCTCTAAACACAGTTGAGTATATATGCAAGTTGCATTAAGAGAAGTAGCGTATATAAATCTATTTATGGAAATGAAATATTATTAAATTGCTAATACTAATTCACCCGCCCCTCTTAGTATTATTTCGAACAATTGACATCAGAGTAGGCCCTTTAGAAGAAGCTTGATCGCTTGAAGAAATATCTATCATCATGAGTAACTACGAAAGAGAGGAATCCATTATACCACCAATCTTTGATGGGATTAACTTCATCTATTGGAAGGTAAGAACCACAACCTATCTTCAATCTCTTGGAACAAATGTTTGGGAAATCGTGGAAGGAGGATACACATTTCCATCGGCAATTCCTACATATACGACAGGTAAAAAGCATTATGAAACAAATGCGAATGCTATCAATACTCTATTGCGGAGTTTGTCACAATCATAATTTCTCAAGGTTATGTAGCTCAAAATCCCCAAAGAAATATGGGACAATATCATTCTAATCTATGAAGGACGCGATCAGGTAAAACGTGCAAAACTACAATCTCTTAGAATTCAATATGAAACTCTCAGAATGCACAAATATGAAAGTGTAGCTAATTATTTCTTATGTATAGATTATATTGTTAATCACATGAAAAACATGGGTGAAGTGATAAATGACGGGACGGTGAAGGATTCCTCCCTCAAGGTTCGTGTTTGTGAGTTTGGATTTTCACCTAAAATGTGTAGCGTTGTTTGGTATTGTTCTTGGTTTTTAAACACTGTCCAATATTAGGTGGCCATTGGGTGACTCTATTTATATGCATTTGTAACACTTTCGTAAGGTTGTTTTAGAATTCAGCTGTCCTAGATGACCAGATTTCACAGTCAACAAACTGTCTGTTTTGGTGTTTGCAATGGATTGGTAAGTAGTTTTACTCTGGGTCTTTACAAAGTTAAAAAAATATTTTTGATCTAGAGTATTTTCAAGAAAATCAATGACAATACTAGCTTCTCAAAGTGAATATAGCCATGAAACAAATATTCGTCTAATAAATTGATTTTCCCTAGTTTCTAGAATCGTGAACGATTTTAGGGATTAGATTGGATGAGGATTTGATCCTTATTTTTTGTTTTTTTATAAATGTAGCCTACAACCATGTAAAACAATGGCCATTAGATGAAGAGCAGGCATGTTAGGCCGTGGAGGCCAAGAGATGTAATTGCGTATTTCTTTGATGAATTATCCCTGTGTGTTCTGCTTTAATAATTTTTGTGTATTCAACAAGTGTATTCGTCCTTTATTCTTGTCTGTGCAACCCTGTTGATTAATAAATATATACAAATTGTGTTAACGAGTGAGGAGATCTGTTTTCGGTCGATCATTCTAGAGATCGATGTTGTTTATAACGACTGTGTGATCCAGAATAAGATGTTGTGTATAACTAGTGGGAATGCAACATATTGATGTTGCATGTATTTGTGTGAGCCAACTAGAGCGAATGTGCAGAGGAAGAGATGGAACAATCCATGTCAATGTTAAAAGTTAGCTGATCTCAAGCGCTTGGTTAAATAATTTTTTTTTATTTTCTGTTATCATGTACACATTAGACTTATAACGACTTACCATGGATTATAAATTCCACTTTATAAGAAAGGGATGATGCTTAACATGATATTATACCAATTTTAATAAGTTTTTGTTATATATGATAAAATCAAATATTCCTTGTTATTTTTGTGATTTTTGTAAAAATAAATAAATGAGAAAATGTTGAAAAAGAATGGAAGGACATATGTTGTGTCAACAAATTAAATAAGGTATTGCCAACAATGAAGAATGTGTTTCTAAAAATGTTTGCTTGTGGGTAGGGGAAAATTATGCATAAGGCATGATGAATGAATATTGGAAAATTAGAAATTTTTGAGATACATGCAACATAGATTTGAAAACTCTTTTGGAAAAAACTTGGGAATTCTGTGTGGAAAAAAGTAGCTTGCATGGGTTAGTAACTGCTCATTTTGAGTTCTGTAGAAGTGTTAAATTCATATGGATAATTATTTCTCACAAATTTTCTACCTATAAAATTTGATTATTTTGTTGGTTTAATTTTTTATGAAGTTCTAGTTATAGTTATGAAATTTGGGCAGTAGTATTATGTATAATGAATGATTTCATTGTTATGCCTTTCACTCTCATTACTTAAAGGGTAGCTTCATAGTAGGTAGTTGTGGCTTGGTGCTATGGAGCCATCTTACTTATTATGAACACTGTATAGGACCATTAGCCTGAAGTTTACATGGGATGTACATATATGGGTGTATGAGACATCTAATAAATCTAAATGTAATCATCATTATGAAACATATGAAACCTATGGTTAACTTGAAAATCATTCATGCATAAGACCATGGTACATGGGAAATTAGTATGGTATAATCTACAGTTCGAGTTATCTATGCTATATATTGATACTAGTTAGTTCATCCTACATGTTGCTTAAAAGAAGGGACCTCGAAGAAATTTGTAGGGTGCATACCATGATGCATGACTTTCTCCAAGTTGGGAGCTTGTTCTCATGTAAATTTTCATTGTACTTACATGCTTGTGATAACCACAAAGAAATCTTAATATTTAAGAAGCCTTGGAGCTAGTATGCTAGTTGCCTCCTGAATGGACAAGAATATAATATTATATCAACCATTAAAGGTTCAATAATATGGCAATTAAAAAGCAATGTGAACGTAAGGCACTCTTCAATTCCTCATTAGGAAATTCTCTTACTTATTAAATTTTCATTAAGTATATGGGTATGCTTAGGTGCATGTTTGTGTTATTAATATTCACAATAATGGTTAGGACTACATGAAAATACATTATAATATTATTGAAGTCACCTGAAATACTCTTGTTCTTGTGGAGAATTGAAGCGAGGAATGAGGTAAATTATTCTAAGAGGTGGATAGCATGGACGGATTCACAACTATAATGCAAGCAAATTGATACCTCTACAAGTGTTATAAAGGTAATTAACTAAAAAAATAATTGATGTATACTACACTTACACCTTGTCATTGATAACTTTACATGTTGTTACCATAGTGTGGAGGAACATGCTTAATATCCATGAGTTATACCATGCAAGCACATGTGTGTGCAGTATTAGAGACTTGTAATAATAATGCATTTATCGAATGGTTAATGGTGGGATGGTCTTGATATTATGCATCTGTATAAGAAAGAGTCTTGAGTCTAGATCAAGCTATCTATGCATATGTTGTTATGTACCAATAGTAAATAGGCGAAGTGTGGATGACTATGTGAAAACTCAGATTGGACTACAAAAATAATTTGCAAATGGTATAATTGCGATAAACATATTATACCAAAGTAAAGGATGGTGAAAGCATGTTATAGTATAAGGACTATATAATTGTACAAATTGTTGTCAAATTAATGATGGATTAATGCATCTCCTTACAATGTGACCCATTCTTTGGGTGGAAGAAGTATGGTCAACAGGAAAATTTAACTTAAACCGATTTGTAGAACATATGCATCTTTTGAAAGATATGCATAATAGAGTATCCTTGAGTGCAAACCATGAAGTAGCACAAATGTTATGAACCCTTGAGTCAATTAAATCATATTTAACGATATATTTAAAATAGATTGATATCATTATTTGCACCATGAAATTTTGAGAGGACCTCTTATCAGATTACATTGATAAGGTGTTCGGACAACATAAGGAAATATGTGTGATTAAAACAAGAATTCATAAACAAATAACTCAGCTTTTGGTAAAGGGTGACTTAATGTTAAGAATGAGATAACATGTAAATACCCTAAGATCGTAAACACCTACAACTACAAGGAGTTTAGGATTGTAAGTAGTAAAAAATTTCATGTATGACTACACAGAATTATGCATGGTCAAGAGGCCGTTGAAGCATAAATAGGGTGATGGTAAAACATATTAGGTGAATTAATTATCTCACGAATATTAAACTTAAACAAATATGAGTTAATAATTTTATTTAGAACATTAAGCAAAAGGTATGCATGAATCTAATAAAATGCGATTGAAATTGTAACTACATGACATCTCGAATTGACTTACACATAACATAAAAACTTTCTTAATTACATAGATGAACCATGAAAAATGAATTTTGGTATGATACTAACATAGTGGAAAATATGTGGATAAAGTTTATGTCATGCAGTTGATACCATGAGGATGGTATTATAAGTTGTACCACAAGTGGACTATGTACAACAGTAATACGGGACCATATGACTACATATGCTACAAGGTTGAAAAATGAAATGTGTATTGGTGTGTATAACATACCTTGTGTGCAAGTATGTAGTAGTCATTGAATGAATGTCTAGCCAGGTAAACAAGTTTAGACGTTAACTAAAGCTATACCAAACAGATTATTGACATTTGATAACTTAGCTACATAACTATAGTTTCCATTACAAAAAATTAGTATAACATGAAAAAATGTAAATGTGTAATTTATGGATAATTTACAATAACAACACCGTGAAATTTTCCTCTACACTTAGCTTTAGCCACAAGGCAAATGAGTCCATCCACTACTAGTAAAAAATTTAAATGGGACCCATTTATTAGAAAAACAAAGGATGTATATTAAATACACCCCATCACAAAATTCACGAAGTCAATCCCAAAGTCCAAATGAATCAAGAGAATTTTGATGGACATCCATGTAACATGATCATAGGCCTTAAAGAATTTTTTTTTGATGACAACTCCATTTAATATGAGGGATTTTATACTATGAGGCCCTTCTTGATCCAATCCTATAACCCCTATAGCCTCATAGATCTATCTGCCTTTAAGTAAACCAAATTGTTCATTTGAAATAGAGTTTGAAAAAAGAGGCTTTAGCCCTCTATCAATGATTTTGGAAATAACCAAACTATCTTGAGGTTCACTTCAAAGCCTTGGGAATTCAAAAATCCATTGTTTAGGTTATATGACGATGTAACATACCCCCTAAGCCTAATGTGTGAATTACCTACTAGGTTCCCATTTCTTAAATTTTGATTGAGTTAAAGTTAAGATTTAATCAATCGTCACAAGTAATACATACAAATACTTATAATACCCAATACCCATATTCTTCAAATTATGACAACATCAAAGAGAGGAGCCATACCCCTTGAGTAGCATACTACAACTCCTCCGAGGCTTTACTGGATTCATGATGTGGACTCTTAGGTTCAATAAATAGAACCTTAATAAAAGCGTCCAATTCAACCATTATACACGTATTATAACTCGAACGAATGGTCAGCCAAGGTCAACATTATGCTTAAAGAAATACCTCCTTTTTTACCTCAATATCAGCATAAATGAAACTTCAACATAATTATTTTAAAGCTAGTATTCCCCATAATGTAATCACAATCATACTGCCACAGTCGCATGTAATGTTAGCATGTTTATCTTAGAGATTCATAATTCATAACATATATAAGCTGCACCATATCTTATACAGTTGAGAATTAACCATAGTTACCCAATTTATATAGTTGACTCAAGCACAATTATTCACTATCTCAAACAAAAGACAAGATAACACCAATATTGCGTAAGATCCACATATTATGTTTCTTTAATAATCTTAAGTGGAATTGAAATTGTATGTAGTTTCTATCACATATGCTCATATATAATAAAATAATGCCCATAGCTAACATAAGAAAATCTACTTATTCGTAGCAATCATATGTACATTATTCAATCAATTGATATGTAAAAACAACCTAAGCAATTTATCTTATATGCTTCAGAATTTCCAATATAGAGTAAGAGTCAACATTTAAACATCCCATGCGACCAGATTATTTAAAATGATACCACTTGGGAAAAACGTAGCACCGCCACCTAATCTAGAACTCTCTTCCACCAGTTCAGCCTCGAGCTGAGAAATCTTGCCATGGATCAACTCCCTCCTGTTGATCTCTGCAATAGGTATTTAATACCCTCTTTCATGATATGGTTTCCATTAGAGGTGTCCTGCTTTTATGGATCTTTCTTATCCATTTGCCTAGGATTTTCCCATCAAATCTCGCCTTTTTCTCCCGTGAGGCTTTTCTTCATAAAAACTTGCCTTTAACTCCTACAATGCTTTTATGTTTTTTATTAACATGGCCTCTTTCTCCAGCTAAGTATCTTAATGGATATTTATCTCCAAATCCATTAAGCTCTTGTAGATTTGGATCTAGAAGTATTATCATGAAAGAATTATCCATTCCCATTAACCAATGGGGTTTGGCAAGAATCTCATTTCTCGATCTCTCACTTTTCCAAGTGATTAATTATTTTATTTATTTCATAATAAAGTATTTACTTTTCTTGTTACACATTAGTCCTAGTTTTTCTTAGCTTAGGTTAGAAAAGTTTTACATACAAGGAATGAATGTTACATACTACCCCCCTTAAATTTACAGTGTCCTCACGGTATTACTACATTTTACAATATTATTTCCTAATTCACTCATAGTTGTATCTAAATTTACAGGCTCCCATGGTTTTTCCATCTAATGGAGACCTTTCAATATCTATCTATCTATCTATCTATCTATCTATCTATCTATCTATCTATATATATATATATATATATATATATGCACATGTTTGTTTCAATCAATTTGTGAGAGATTTTAGATGCAAAAACTCAATGTTGTTTATCGTAGTTAATATCATAACTCGATATATAGTACTACTATTTTAGTAGTGACGGGTTATGTTTCTTTCCATTTAAATATGCTTCCTCATGTTCATTATATTGGAAGAAATGCATGTTGTTCCTGTGTGTTCTTCTAATGCTTTTGTGTTCTCGCCAAACACTAGGTTCATGAAGTTCCCATACATTAATCACAACAATCCAAACTAGCACATTTGACTAATCAACATGTATAAAATATCATATCAGGTTAGCTCAACATAACCATAAAAATCATATGTACACCTTAATTATAGATCACGTGTAATCCACAAATATCATACTCATATCACATGTCTACAAAAATGGAATAAAACATTGATACTTATCCTTGAATCACTTATTAGCTTCTTTCTTTTGTACGCACTTTGGATTGGTTGCCTCACCTAGCAATCCCCAATGCTTGCTCTTCAATCATGTATACCTACACATAGTGTGTACTGCACACATACAAGAATATATGCCATGTATCATCATGCACTATATGCATCGATATCGGTATCAGATGTATTTCTTGTACACAGTACTACCTGTACCACTTGTACAACATACCGATTTCCATAACCTCACCAACACGACATATACTTCATCCACGTAGATTAGTTTTGTGCCCAAAAGAATTCCTTCCATTACTCATATTACATTCAGGTAACTCCACTCAACCCATGTTTGCTTTTTCGATTGGAGAATAAGGAATTCATGGACTTGTTCGGCTTCTGCAACTAGAGCATAATTGATTCTTTTTATTTTATATCTAAGTATTCAAATTCTTTTCCTTAGCTAATCCTTCTTATGTTTCTTGTGGTTGCAAGAAAATTTCAACAATTGATAACATAGATGAAAAATATAATTTTACAAAACCAATAACCTTAAGTTTTTGGATTGAATTTGTCCCATAGGCAAAGTTTTAATAATAGACGAATATGACCTTTGCTTAATCATAAGGCATACTATTCACTATGATAGTTAGTCTAGTATGGATTTCACTGTTATAGTTGAATTTTAATAACACCCTTAACTTTTCTTTTAACCAAAAACATACTTGTTTATACTCAAAAAGTACTCCTCTTAAACTAATCATGCCATATGATCGATGGTTATTCTTTCTACACTTCCTCCAACACCTTGTTGGCCATGAATCATTCAGTGTATGTCCAAACCCAATTTTACAATTAGTATGTAGTTACATATATTTCTCATACACAGGTTGTGAAAGTTGCAATGTTTTAAATTCTACACAATCTAAGTTTTTAGGCACTATGTGTACCAAGGTGTGATCCTAAGGTATTTACCTCATTAAATCACCCCTGGAAATAAAAGAATAAAACTCATTTATCCATTATCAACAATTGTCATGCTTTCCTCTTCAAACCGGATAACGTTATTAATGCTCTCTCTTAGGTAAACTTCCCAATATTTCTTGGTAGGAAATAGTGGTGCAACATGTGTATTTTAATTGGTATGATTGTGAATTTATTGATTAGATTGCTAGATCTCAATATATTTGTGCACACCACCTTGATTATGAGTACTACTTAGTCATTATCTTCTAATTTTTAGCCACCAGTTGTTGCCTCGATTTGTTATCCTCTTTCTTCCTTGTGTAGAACATTTTATATGTTACCTTCTACTTGAGTGTGTATTAGATTACTACCAGCTTAAGATACTTTGATTTTGATAGGCTGTATTAATGTGAAAGCTTCTCGTTTACCATATATTTATTTGTTAATTCAGATGAGTGATGTTCCTAATCTAGTGTACCATTATTCTTATTCATTTGGTTGTTATGAGCTGTTCTCTTTCTACTTCCAGTTCATCCAGCACGACCATATCCAATATTTTTCTCATTTCTATTATTATAAGCATGTATAGTTTGTTTATATAAACACAGAGATCATTGTACTTTTTTCCCTTCCCACAAGAAGTACATTTGCAAGATCTAACATCCTTCTACTGAAAGCATATTTCTCTTGTTTCATATTGGAAAGATCCTTATTTATGGGTTGTTATTAACATAAATCCATTTATATTTAGATTGATATGAACATCCATGACACATTGAAATTGAGTGAACTATTAAGAATGTGCTCTTACGATTAATATTGTCTTT
The DNA here is from genome assembly GCA_000404065.3 of Pinus taeda. Classification (NCBI taxonomy): domain Eukaryota; kingdom Viridiplantae; phylum Streptophyta; class Pinopsida; order Pinales; family Pinaceae; genus Pinus; species Pinus taeda. The sequence goes on along the minus strand of APFE030423174.1, from coordinate 6,349 downwards.
CCACTATTAATCGAGAAGCACTAGTAGTTGCTTCCATTATGTATTTTTACTTTTTGGGTGTCAGTCCCATTGACCTACTTATGAAGGTCACAAAGTGGTTCATGTGTGATGTCTTCATGAATACAGTAAGTTGTATTGAATGTGTGCACACTCTTTACAATTATAACCCCAATTTAGTATAACTTTGAATATATAATTTGTGGTTCTTATTTATTTTAGTTACAGTTATTGTTTTAATTAATCACAATTGTAGGTAAAAACTATGAATTTCCAATGAAATATGCATATAATACTCACTATAGTAATCTGGTAAGGTTAAGTTACCTTCCATAGCACTTTCTCCAACTTGAAAATTACATTCCAACATGTAGATGTACCAATCAAACATTAAGTTGAGAGAAACTTTTTTTTTTCAATACATAGTCATATACAATGACGTGTTCTTCATGAGCTTAATGATTCCTCATGGGAACCTTTATGAATCGATATCAAAATATTGAGAGTTTCTTTTAGGATGGCACCCACTTAATTCACCATTAACTTCTATTAATGTTGATAGTATGTCATGGACTTCTTACCTGTTGATTCATATAGTTTCACAGAATGTAATTGATTCTCCTTTTCGGTGCCGAAGATTACAATAGTCACCCTACGACATGCTTTGCTCCTTTAATAAGAAACTCCAGCCTCTTTTCTCAGGAAAATTTCCAAGGACAGCAAAGGGAGCCTCCATGGACAACCCCAACATTTCTATTGTATGATTTGATTCGAGGAGCTTGCTAGTCTTTTAATCTCCTAAATTCCATGCTTTCTTGTCTTTGGTCTCCCACATTGAGAAGGAGAGCAGAGTTCGAGCATCAGTGTGAGTGGATCCAATGCAGCCCATTCTACCATGAGATTTTGTCAACAATTAAACACAACGACTTAGCCCTCGACTCTTCTTAGAACAACCATACACTATTTTCATCCTCGCCAAAAGAGTAAAGTAAATCAGCGTATAATAGGGATCCCAAACAACACTGCACCACTCCGTTAACTCCTCAAAACACTTATATTCAGCCTATCCACTCACACCACATATGATGGCCCCTTACTACATCACAAACTTACTCTACACAAACATATCGATCTCTGCACTATTCCCCTAGTTAACTTCACTTTATGTTGAAGAGGAGATAATATCCATATGAAGGGTGAAGGGATCAGCTAGTTCTTTGCAGGTCTTCAACTCCAAACTTGCAATAATTCCATAAAACAAACAATGGTCCCATCGATACTTCACTAGGCTTTGAGAGCTAACTTTATATGAAGGTCGAGGCATGTAAGATGTGAAAAATCACTTCGATAAGGATAACCATCAAGCTTTATCCACTGACTACAATGTCTCTTGGCAAACAAATATGCACTGCCCCTGTTTCCAAAATTACCCATAGTGTAATATGCTGTCAGTGTTTAATTAAATTCTTTTTCTAAATTAGAATCTCTTCACAGAATACAACTGAGGTTGGTAATTTCATTGATAAGCATTATACAATTGAAATATTTATGGAGGCAACCAATAAGATAACCATTATCCCAAATGAATGAATAACTTTGTGGAAACTCACTCATTAATCTAACGTTTCTAGGTCAATAGATACAAGAAATAGAAAAGTGGCATCAACAATCGACAGGAAAATCCTTTTTTTTCCATTTTTCATCCACTCAGTTAGGTAGGAATGAGAATTTTCCATCAATGATCGATGGAAATTAGTTCACCACGGGTTAACTGTAGAATGTGATAATTTTGAGTATCTTCACCAACATGGTGATTTCTCCAAAATGTTTTAAGCTTCATTGGTCCAACATCCATGAAATCTTTACCTAAAATTTTTATGGCCAAGTAATCAAAGAGATTGTCCACTCAAGCTGTTGGCCGCGGACTCAACAAAAGGATTCCACAATTCCACACTAGCTACAAATAAGGGTCTCCCGCATATCTCAAGATAAAAACTCTAGACCTATGCTAGAATTAATACTCTAGAAATTTTGAATAGAAATATTACAAAAATCCCAACCAAAAAAAAGCAATGAGAGTGACCACTAACATAAGTAAATTATTACCACAAAAAAAGGTCCTTTATTTTTGTGTTTCACAAATCACTATTAAATCATTACATCCATAGTTCACTAGTAAATCATTACTCCTTTTTAATTTCACAATTATATGGATTATATGTTGAAATATCTAGACATTCTATTCTCATGGATCTCAAAAATATTACCTAAAAGATATTTGGAAAGATGAATGAGTGTATGGTTTAAGAAATGTTAGAAGTTAACTTTATTCAATCTAATCACAATCATTTCTCCATAATTGGCCTAATCAAAGTGATTTCTCTATAATAGTCCTAATCAAAGTGATATCTCTATAATTAATGAATTATTGGCTAAATTACAAATGGTGATTTTCTTTACGAAGTTGGATCTTCATTTATGATATAATAAAATCATAATACCAAAATGGTGCTTAAAACACATAAAGGTCATTAACTTTTAATGATATCATTTAACTTTACTAATTCACTTTAATATTTGGATGAAATTGTATTTAGAAAGAATTGAAATGCACCTAGCAATATCCAAATCTTTGAAGGATTCTTATATTTATCATTATATATATTCAACTTTTGTTATATAATTTACTATTTTTAACACATATAATTTTCTGAATAAAAAAACCAATAATTTATAATTCAAATTACCTATCATTTGAATAATAAATATTCAATACGAGTAAAATAAACAAAAAAAACTTAACTATCATGTTAAACATCAATCTACATAATTGTAATTTAAATCTTCATCTTTATATCTTCATCTTTATATCTTCATCATCACTGTCGTGCTCCTCATCGTAATTTCTACTTCCCCATCACAATCACAGTTATCATTCCATGGAATTCCACATTGAAAGCAAAATTCATGACTACACCTGAAAATAAACAAATTTAATATTAGAACATAAAAATCTATTTTAAAAATAAGAAAAACATAAACAAAAACTCCATGGAATCGTGTACCTGCAAACTATGTGCGTACAACCATGGGTGCGTTCAATCATATGTTTGCAGTTCGGACACCGCTTCCACTTGTTGTTCTCTTACAAGCAAATTCAACTCTGCACTTACAGCGCCCAACTGAGGGGCATATTCTTCAGAAGACATGTTTGTGTGCCCAACGAGCGGTAGCATTTCTCGCATTTTGTTGCCTTTATTGTTAGAGAAGAATGTGATGAGGAAGAAAAGGGAGCAATCAGGATATGGGCAATATACTTTCTCTGAATCTGCAATTTTTTCCTCTTCAGACCTTTTTATTAAAATCTCAAGGCATTTAGATGGCAGGAATTTCTCACAATCATCTATTGTGAGTTTGGAAATACGCATGCGATGTGGGCATATAGGCGCATTACTATAATGAGCGATCATGGCCTTGACGTATAGAGTCAAACATCGAAAACAATATCTATGATGTCAAAACATATTTTAGTGCATCGCAGTCACATTCACATTGTCAAAGCACATATTGCATCGCTCCTTCAACTCCGATTGATGCTCAGCACTGGTTTCCGGCTGGTCACTACCCACTACTCGGAATGTTATATCCATGTCGAAATTCTGCATTGCTTGTTCACGATGTGTTCGAAGAAAATTGAATTTACAAACCTAAATTGAAAATCGAAAGTCGAAATCAAATATATATTTATAGAAGAGCATAAGTATATCCGTCTGGCAGGCCGACTTAGAAGCCGACTACGTTCATCATAGACCACGTTCTCCATGTGATGACCACGTTCATCATATGACCACATTCTCACGGTTCATGATGTTGATGATGGTAGTTAGGGTTTTTTATCATAATTCAGTAGTGAAAACAATGATCTCTGGCTCTACGAAGACTCAATGGCTGTTATTTTCTCTTTTCCTTGTTTTTATTAAGGAAAAAATATATTTTTCCAGGATTCTTATGGTTTTTCTTGGGTGGAGGGTTTTGTTTTTTTTTTTCCAAACTTAATGGGTTAGTTTTGAACACACATGTTTTTATTGATTTTTTATTAATATTTTTTTTTGTCATTAATTACATATTCTGGGTTTTCAACAAATTAATGTGGTGTATCACATGACAAAAGTGAAAAAATCAGTCAGTCCTAGAGAATGAATAGCAAAAATGAAGAGTTGTTAAGAATTAGGAATGAATTAGCTGTTACTAAATTAGTTATTACATTAATTAAAATAATATTGAGTTCTAAATTAGTTGCTATGGATTAGATATCAACCTAAACTAGTTTTTATTTCTTTATTGTAATTATATATATTAAATAGATTAATAAAATAAAATTAAAATATTATAGACATAATGGAATATCTTTTAGCAATTAGTTATTAATTATTAAAATGAATTTAGTTAAAGATTAATCAATAGATACTGTATTCATTTTGATTATAAAATCTTTTATTAATGATTAAAAAATTAATAATATTAGAATATATTTATTAATTTTCATAAAAAAAATAATTTTAAGTTTGTTAATTTTAACCGTTTATCAATAAAAATAAAAATTGTATTAGAATAACTTTAATAATTTTATTAAAAAAATTATAATGAGAATTCAAATAAAAGAAAAAATATTAAAATAATTCGTTATTCTTATTGAAATTGAAAGTGAAAAATAAAAATAAAAATTAAAAGAAGAAGAGAGGGTCGGAATTGAGCTCTCTCTTAATTTCCAATCATCATCTCTCACTAAAATCAAGAACAGAGGGTGGGAATCCATCTCTTACTTATTTCCGACCATCACATATGTTGAGATTGATTGCATGTTTCTCAATATGGATAGCTTCTCTAAGCTTCCTATGATGTAAGTGATCAACCATAGCAATGACTCTATAATCTTCAATGCATACATGGTGCTTGGATTTGTCCACATGTTCAACTAGAGGTGATGAGATAGAACGATTGTGCCTAATGTATGGTGCATGCACTTGGATTTTCTGGTTAATGGAGCAACCAGTTTCTCCAATGTAGGGAACCCCATAGTAACAAGGGATTTAGTAGACCCCTTTCATGTGTTTAGGGTCTACAAGGTACTTAACAGATCTAAGAGAATTTTTAATTGTATTAAGAGGTTTGAACGAACCATAAACTATCTTCTTTTTAAGGATATGGGAAATCATGTTCGTGGTCCCATGGATAAATGGAGGTTGAACCTTAGACATGGGATCAACACGAGTATTCCTAACCCTTGATTATTTAAACCCGATGTTAAAGACCTTGAGTGTTTGAGTTATGCTATATCCATTATTTTGAAATAATTTAAGAAGATGAGATTTCTATTGCTTGAGGTGGTTCTCATCATAAAATTTTGGGAGCGCGTGTTGTAAGAGTGATAAGGTATCCAAATTTTTACCCTGAAAAGTGATGAGAAGTAGCATAAATATATTTTTCCGTGTGAGTTTTTTTACAAAAAGCTTGGTGAGAAACATCACCATCATTCATTATAGAGAAGAGGATATGAAGGAAGGGAAGACACCCATTCACCTCAACCTCCATCATGAATTTGATGGAGTTGGATAGAGAATTAAGATTGCTAAGAAACAAGTCTAATTTCGAGTGTCCATCGGGGCAAATAACACAAGTATCATCAACAAACCTCTTCCACTTCTTAGGGATAAATTGAGTTGAGGCTCAATCCTTGGTCACAAAATCCTTCATGAATAAGTTCACAACTATAGGGGAACGCATTGCAACTGCACAATATTCTTCATAGAAATCACCTTGAAAACTGAAGAAAGTTGAGGTGAGGCATAGGCAAACTAATTTGGCACTATGAATGTGAGTGATTCTAGTTATGACACCAATGGCCTCTTGAATATGGATTTTGGTATAAAGGGAAACAACGTCAAAACTTACTAACAAATCCACAGGGTCCACCCTCATATCTTAGAATTCTTTAGCAAAGGAATCAGAGTCGTTAACAAAGGAATCAATGCGAGAAATAGGAGGTTTAAGATTTTGAGCCAAGAATTTAGCAAGAAGATGAGTAGGCCTATATATTGTGCTAACAATAGGTCTCAAGCGAACCCCAAATTGATGAAGTTTTCGCAGCCCATAAATTCTAGGGTTGAGGGGAATGCTTTCAATAAGTTTTTTAAAGAGAGGAATAAGGGAATTATTCAATTTAATGGTGGTCGTTACTTCTTTAGTGACTGGATTAATGGGATTCTTATTAAGCTTTATGTAACTACCATTATTAGAAACATGGTCAATCATTTTGTTAACATAATTAGATTTATCTAAAATGACGATGGCC
>APFE030423171.1:0-18246 GCA_000404065.3 Pinus taeda | reverse complement strand
ATGATAATGATGATGGTGGTTAACATCCACTGAGACCAAATTGGTGTATCAGACCTATAATTTTCTTATTTTTTAATTGTCTCGCTCCTTGTCTTTCTTGGCCAGGGTGGTGCAACTTTCGTTTTTTTTTCTCTATGGTCTTCCAACTTCCTTTATCTTGCATCTCCTTCATCTCTTCTATTTCTTGGGACATTGGTGTCCTTTTGAAGATAGTCGGAGAAGAATTTCGGTCTAGGAGATTTGCTTTGCTGTTAAATGGAGATTTATTTTTTGCGGTATTCGAATCCTCATAACTTGAGGGGTTGTCGAGTTGGATGTGGCTTTCCCCCTGCTTGTTTTGAGAGTTGTTTCTTTCTTGCCCGATTTCTCATGATTCAGAGTTTTCTTAAGAGTATTCTTCTTTGATGACAATGTAGTGTTCATTTTGTGCTCCTTCCCACCATGTAGATCTGTGGTGATTTTTTCTAGCATTTTTCTGGGAGGCTTTTGGTCAATTTTTGGCTAGATGATCTGTCTCAAAGTAGGATCGACATTTGAAGAGGACACTCCATAATCGAGTTTCTGGTTCCACACATAGTCTTTACTTGTTAGGTTTATTTTAGCTGGGAATCCGGCGCTGAAGTCCATTTCCACATAGATGCGTGCATAGGTGGTTCTGGCATATTTCTTTGTTTCTGGGCACATGCACTAATATTTCCCAATTGCATTTCCAATGGCTTTTAGCGAGGAGAAATTCTAGAGATGCAAGGGTAGGTTTGGCAACTTCACCCAAACTGGTGATCAGGTTATGACTATTGTTGAGGGATCAAATGATGGGTTCCATGGCTTCATGAATGGGCTTGAGTTTTCCCGAAACCAAGGGCCAGAATCCAAAAAAGATTATCTGATTTCAGATTTTTCAAAATCTACTATAAAGAAACCCCTAGCACAAGGGTAGATATAACTTCATCAAAGATGATAGGTTTCAATACCTCCGAGATCCAACTATGGAGCGCTGTCAATCACGGCAAAACACCATTGAACTAGGAGATTAGGGCACTTTCAGAAAACTTCAGAGCCTCATCGATTGAGACCTGGACCACCTGAATGGTGGGAGTTGGGGCTTCAATGAGTGACGATATGAGCAGGAGCTTTCCCCCTAAAAGTGGAATTTTATTATTATTATTTTATTATTTAATGTTTTATTTTATATCTTTCTTATATTGAGCTATCATTTAAATATCTCCATTCATTTATAAACACTATAACATCTCAAAACAATATTTAAATGTTCAACACTACAATGATATAATAATAATAATTTATAATTTAATTAGAGTTATGATTTATATAGATTTTTTTAGATTTATTATGAATTGACACCCTATAAATGATACTAATTTTTATATATTGACATTTTTTTCATTAAAATTTTTTAGCTGTTGAATTCCTTCCCACATAAAGCGTATAGCTTAATGTTTAAACGAGACCATAAGAATTTGTAGGTACGACTTTAAGAAGGGAAAAGGAACATGGAGTTCAGCATACACAATGAAAACCCAAAGGAAATTGTTTAAAATTTTTGGTCAATCAAACATCATACAATATATTTATTGATGTTTATAGAAAAAGTAATAAGTATGTTTGTATGGTTTTCGAAAGGGATACGGAACATGGAGTTCAGGGTTCTCCACACTCTGCAGTAAATCTTATCCGATAGATGTATGTATCTGGGATTACCAATGATCTATTAATGTCTATATGATATCTTGATTAATGCGGTGATATTGAATAATATTTTTTTGTTTCTATATATATAGAATCAATGTAGTTAAGATGCAGTTACATTATTAGATGATTAAAAGAGTATTGACTATGAATTCAGGAGGGACGAGGGGTGGAATATGTTATTTACTATTACTAATGATAAATATCAGCTCATGCTATGTATGGGGAGCAATAGGCCATGCAAACTAAGGAAGGAAAAATATGGCAACAAGGCATCCAGCAGCAACTAGGTAATATGGATAAATTATTTGTGGAGCACCACTACCCACAATGGGGTTAGCGGTAGTGAAAGGCTGTGCGAAGGCTGGCTGGCCGTTGGGCAGCTGAGCCTGCAGGGGTGAAGCGAATGGGGGATTAATGAAAGGAGAGGATCCCGGTTGGAGAACGGTGCCGCAGTTTTGATTCACCCGCGGATTATCGGTTGATGACCAGATTATCTGCCCTTTCTTGTGCAACAATTGGAGAGCTCCGTTTTCCAACAGAACCAATGACTGGTAGTTATTCGATGCACCGTTGTTCCAGACGTCCCTGTTATTCCCATCCATGATCTCCAACCCATTGTCCGAAAGCTGCAGTATGCAAGGATTGGTCGTTGTTATGGTCTCGCAGGGGACTCCCACACGCTCTGCTGAGCCGCAGTATTGATTACGTCGATGTAACAAAAGTCGGTACCCAGCCCTCCAATGGCTGCATTCGTTTGCTGTCTTTATGAGCATCGCACTGAAAGTGGCGGACTGAGATTTCATAAACACCTGCGTCGCTGTCAACGGTGTGCTTAAAGGACCCGCCGTTGTGGAGATGCCAACCCCTGAGTTGACAGAGGAAGTGCTGAGGGCCGCCAGCACTTGGTGTATCTGGCTTCGCTGAATGCTTCCCGCAGCAGCCACACCTTGAGCTTCACACATCAATAATTCCCTGCTTACGCTCAATAAAACTATCAATTTTGTTATTACAACCATGACGAGAAACTCCCCTTCCCATGGCCATTTCGGTGGAGGCCATGACGAGAAACTCCCTTTCCACAAGAAAGCGACCCTGCAAACTGGAAAATTGGCAGTAGCTAGATATGGCACTTGCTGTCTTCGAAGGACTCTGGGATGACAATGAATCGTAAGGCAAATACATTTATAATGAGAGACGCGGATATGAGGTTGAAATTAATATCTGAATGGAAATGGAGAGTCGTTCGACCAATTCATATTATTTTTTAAAAAGTGAAAACCTAACTAGGCCAATCAGCTAATTCAATACCTAAAACAGCTAATTGAACACACATATTTAATGGTGAGGTGAGCCGAATCTGCTAGTGCGTGTCATGTAGATGTAGCTGTTTTCAAAGGCACTGATTAGATTAGGGTTCCAAACATCATTCAGTCCGTTCTTTATGTTCGGGCTGACATCAATTGGAGTCGTTCTCTTTATCTATTCGAATGAAAGTTGAGGTTTGGTTTTCGTTAGAAGCAAATTAAATACAATATATAATCTTTTGTTTTTTTCAGTTTTCGGTCACCATTCCCAAGGTGGCCACGAGAATATGTACAATATTTATATGTGTGTCCGCTTAAATATCTAATCTATTGCTATCCACAGGGTGGACGTGAGGTTTGCTTTGGAGATTATGTGATCAAATAAGATTAAGATTTGTATTAAAATTGAACGTAAATATGACTTGTTTATGTGCAAGATGTTTATCTTGGTTTATATTCATCATCACCTCAACGAGTTTTCTATTTAGGTTTTCATGATATACATATAAGAGTATACATGTTTTAATAGGTAATTGTAATAAATCCTTTTACATGCAAATCTATGTTTACATTTCAAAATTTTATAATCTCCTATTTTTATATACTCCTATTAAAATAAATAAGATAACACAAAATTTATTCAAATTAAAGTTAATTAATATTATGTATTTCAAAATATTAATTTGGAAGGTCTAGTAAATGTCTTAACGTATTATCTAATTACTTATTGGATTGGATATGTTTTATATTTTTGCATTTAATTTTAGGCGGTTCTCGGTATATAGTTTTTACTTTTACTGGTTTTATGATGCATAGTGGTTCATCATGGTTTGTAATTTTAATTAAAAAATTGTAGTTGATTTCAAATCCCAGATAAATAAATTTATAATTTATAAATACTATATATATATATTATTATAACATTTGAAAAATAAAATATATTGAAAATTAATTAAAAAAATCTCAATTTTACAATTTCAAATATTATTTTCTCCTTTTGATTATTCTCCTTCATCTTCGAGCATTCGTCTCAATTTCAAATATTATTTTCTCCTTTTGATTATTTCTCCTTTTGATTATTCTCTTTCATCTTCGAGCATTCGTCTCAGTAGCTTGGCTCATATTCCCTTGTGCTATTACTCGTGGATCAGAGAGAATTAAGTGGAGCAAACAATAAATAGCCTCACCTAATGCATTATTTTTCCAGGACCTTCAATTTGATTTTAATGTTGATTTGAAACTCTCACTATCTTATTATTATTCTAAAATTTTTATCTTTAAATTTCTTATTATTATTATTAAACTCAGTGGGTTTATATCTTTAACATGTGAAATATATGAATAGGTGACTTCACATCAATGAGTACCTTTAATTAAGTAATAGTCTATTCTAGATAAACTCTTTTTCTTACCTCAATATAGTACTCTTTCCTTTTAGTTATCTATTTTTTCTTTTATTATTTATTTATTTAATTTGTTGAATTGATCCTTTCATTTATCTTCTAATTATTCTTTCTAATTTAATTTCTTAATTTATTTTATTCTTTCAATCACTTTATTAACATCTTAATATTATTCTCTAACTCGTAGTTTCATATTTTATTATTATTTGTTAATGGCTAATTCATAGCTTGCTTCTATAAAAGAATTCACAACACTCATTTGTGATCATTCAAGTCATGTCCCTGAAGATGGTGGAGTGCCCACCCAAAAAGTTGGACAAGATTAAAAATTCTTCACAAAGTTTTCGCTCAATAACTATGGAAATATATACTTTCTCAATATTTCTAGTCTTCTCTAGATATGAATAACTATGGAAATATACACTTTCTCAATATTCATAAGGAAATATATACTTTCTTAATATTTCTAGTTTTTCTATTATGAGTTTGTAAGATAAAATTTCCCTGTTAATGTTTGTGATTCTGTTGCATCTTTTTTATTTTTATTAAGGATATGGTTACAATTAATTGTGTAGTGTTAAAACCTAAACCCTCAACACTTGATCTCTCCTTTAGACACCTTACTTATCTTTTATCGCAAGGATACATCCTCATAGTGCTCTTTAGTACTTGCAAGAAGGTTACATTTGAGAACATGATTACATGTATGGGGACCTTTGGAAACTGTGCTGACCTATAACCTTTCCATATCCAACCATATTATGGCCTTACTCATGAAAAACTTTGCTAACTTCCGTTTCTATATTAGGATTATATTTATTAACCCACTTCGTTTATTAATTCATAACTAATACAACATATCATATTTTTTTTTTTCATATCAATGCTTTCAAAGATTAAAAATCCATTATATATTCATGGCCTTATACATGCCACCCTAGGTTGGTACCATCCACTTAAGTGCATTCAAATTTGATAATCATATCAACTAAATTTCAAAATATAAATTAGTGAATTTGGGTGCATAATTTTTGTAACATAATTGTTGGGTCCATTTTTGAATTGGTAAATTTTCACCAGAAATTGGTGGCAGAGAAAGAAAGAAGCAAAAGTTGAGAAGAAGCCATGACGAATGAATAATTTTGGTCAGAACTTGATAGTGAAAAGTAAAAATGATCGCCAACAAAGTTAGTTGGAGCCTCGAAACTCATCAAGTGAGCATGAGGTGGTTTTGATTTCATCAAAGGGATCGAAGTTGAATCTATCAAGACAGCGAAGAATCTAAGTTGGGTCATATCAATAGGCCGAAGCTATAAAGGAAATGTGAGACACAAGCGAAAGAGAGAGGAGATCAAAAGGGTCAAAATTTTGCCCAAATTCAGTGTTGCTAAAAAATTCTCTCTTTGTTGCATTTTATTATATTGATCACTAAGATCCAATCTAATGGTTGTGTATTTTAAATAACTATATTCTTGATATTGTAATATGATATTTCACTCTCAGATGATATAATAAAGAGATCAGTTATGGGGAAGTTCCTATGTTTTGCATGTTTTTTTTTGGAAATCAACATTTCATATTAATTCATAGAATACATAGAGTACAAAAAGGTCTGCTCGTGCAGACTAAAGAGAGACACCCTTGCCCGATTACAACGCTTAACATCCGCAAAATTTGTCAAAATGACCCCAAGGCACACCATGCAGGGTGGCACAGAGAAAGGTTGGGGCTAGCAAAATAGAGTGCCCGTCCCAGCATCTGGAAAACATAGATAAAGCAGACCATATGGTCCTCCGAGACAGACAAAGACAAAACATGTAGAAGACGAGAGAACGTGAGAAACAGGGATACAGCCAGGTGATCAGTAAACTTGCGAAACAGAAACAAAACAAGTGCTGATCATGAAAAGCAAAATGAGACGGCCAAAACAAGCCATTAGAGCTCAAGAATGACATAATCTTTGGTGGTGGTATCCGGGTTGGCAGAAGTAGTGGATTTATAGGGTAGAGATGGGCGCTGAGATGAACGCTTCCCCTGGTTGGATCCCATGGCCTCCTCTGCACCCTCCCCCACAACAAAGGAATCATGGTGAATGGTGTGCCTCAAAAGACTGATCAACACACTCATCTTTTGGGAGATATTGCCAAATTGCTGCTCCAGAGAACTAAGCTTGAAATCTAGGGCTTCCAGTATCACCGTGTGATCCGAGGATAAAACGAAGATGGCTTGATGAGCCTGATTAAGGTATTCTCCTTGCATACTAATTGCCTTTGCTAACATAGTCTTCATGCGCCACATCTCCTCCTGAGTACAAACAAATTGGGTTGCCCGAGTGGTAGCCGTGTCGGGATCCTGGATCCATTCCATATCCTTTTCCAGCTCTTGTTCCTCCAAGTTCTCTTCCTCCTCTGCAACAATTGCTTCAAGTTCCTTAATTTTACACTTTTCCTTAAGGGAATTTCTTGTTTCATAAGCCTCCCGAGCATTCTGCAGGTCTTTATTTGCCGAGGCATTTCAGCTACTCTCAGGCACCATGCTTCTATAGTAAAGAATAGAAATTCGAAACCTTCTAAAAACACAGCTGATACTATGCTGATTTCCGTTGGAAAGAAGTGTATTACTCTTGCGGTTGGAGACCGTAGTTATAGAAGAGGGAAACCATGTACCACCCAAGGCTTCCCATCTCGTTGTTTTATTATCGCACGTTCATTCATAATAACTGCTGCTCCACTTTCCAAATTTTTGAATCCTTATTATTAAGTCTACCACACTTGAACCAATTCGCTGAGTGCCAAATGTCTTCTTTTGTGTTTTGATGCCGGTGGTACCCATAATTTTTGTTCGTTGTGCTCCTTGGAACTAGCCCTATGTGCTTGTAAATTGAATACCACTTCCCTTCTTGTACTCCCTTAGCCTGCCATCCACTTATCCTCACGTCCCTTCGATTGGGTGGATTCATTCTCCACATATGGGGAAATTATTCGTACCCCTTAGCCTCTTATTTCGTTAAATGATGTCTTGCCTCGAAAGAAGAGTGCACTTGTTTCTCAGCTCCGTGCATGTGATTTCCTGCTAACAAGTGTCCAAGTTGGCTGAGGGATTATCAATTCCATAATTTTCCAAGTGATCTGCCACTGTATTAGCCTTGTGTCTGACTGCATGAAGAATTAAATCGTCCAGGCATGATAGGTGTTCTGCAATGATTTCTGTTACTTTGGAAAGCCTTTAGTGCCATGTGACTTTACTTTGTTTAGCTTCTGTATACATTCTTATTGCCGCCGTAACCGCCAGTTGAGAGTCCCCTTCCACCATGGTGGCTCCAGCTTTCATTCTTCTGAGAATTCTCAAACCTTGCTTAAGCGTTGCAAATTCCATTTTGTTAGTAGTCCCTTCACCTAGCGCTTGTTTATAAATGTGCTCAATTTCACCTTTTCTGTCCCTAAGAACACCTCCAATGCCAGCAGGTCTCGGATTTACCCTGGAGGCTCCATCAAAATTGACTTTGGGGAAGCCTGTTGGCGAGGAATCTAGGTATTCACACTAGTATTTACCTCCTGTCGCCGATTCGAATACAACGTGAAGGTTCCCATGTTAATGTCAAAAGCTTTCAGAATCTGTAAGTTCGAACTAGAGATGTTTTTTTCCTGTTCCATTCTTCCTTTGGTGAGAATTGTTTGCTTGATATTGTGAAGAATTGTATCTTTTATGTGATTTATGCCTCTTATTTCATTTAGGAAAACTTGTTGGTTTCTTTCTTTCCAAATTTTCCATGCTATGAACCCTGGTATGAGTTTCCATATGGTATTAACCCATTTGGTATTGGAGAAATTACCACTCCAATTCTCGATTGTTTCTTGAATTGAATTCCAAACCTAATCTGTCCTTTGAAGAATGGTTTCCGCCCAATTCCATATATTGTCTGCCCAATCACAGGTATTGAGGAGGTGATTTATGTTTTCCTCTTCCATTCCGCACATGGGCCAGCGAGAAGGACCTATGAATCCTTTTTTCTGGAGGTTCTCCCAGGTTAGAATTTTCCTATGCATTAGGAGCCATAGGAATGTTTTGATCTTCGTCCATAGTTGGGCGTCCCAAACTTTGTTATGCCATTTGAATTTTTCTTCATGCCCAATATCTTCTATGTTTTTTCTGGCTTCTCTAAGTGTGAAGTTGCCTCCTTTAAGCTTTCCCCAACATAATTGGTCACTATCCCCTACTTTCCTTATCCTTCTCTTGGCTAGCTGTGTTCACAGGTCCTTTAAACTATTGTTTTCTTCTATCAGATGATCTGTCTCATTGAATAACACTGTTCTCCACACCTGGTCATTTTCGTTAGGCTTCCAATATTGATTCACTGTGGTTCTCCCTAACTCCTGGTTGCTTCTTTGGATATCTAAGAATTTAGGGCTTTCTAGCTTGGGGAGTCGTTGCCATGCATCTTCCCAGAAAAGGGCTATTTTTCAGTCTCGAATTTCCCAAAAAATTTGCTCCTAGATTATGTGCCGGTTGTTTCTCTCTAGGTTCCAAATTGGTGAGCCTTCTTGAGTATTTTACATTCGGATTAAGTTCTGCAGTCTATGATTTTGAGTGTACTTTTCTTTCAAATATTTGGACCATGGTAATTTGTGTTCCTTCAGCCACCTCCACCATAATTTTGCACCATAGGCACGGTTAGCCATGGATGGGTCCTACAAGTTCAGACCTCCCAGATGTTTGGGTTTGCACAACTTATTCCACGCCATTAGCGCCCATTTCTTCTTCTTTGAATTACCCGACCAGAGAAAAGCCCTTTGGATGCCCCTTATCTCCTGGAGAGCTCCCTTGGGAGCTGGAAGAATGGAAATCATGTATTGTGGAATGGCCTGGAGGACTACTTTGGTTAAGACTAATCTACCTGCGAAGTTAAGGGCTCTGTGGGTCCAATGATGACATATTTTTTCTAGGCTTGCTAAAATCTTTTCCCAGTGCGATTTTTGCGAGGGCTTGTCCATTAACGGAACTCCTAGGTATCTTGAGGGGAGGCTACTTCTTTTGAAGCCTAGGATGGTAGAAAGATTTTTTTGAATAGCTATGTGAGTATTGAAAAAGAAGATAGAGGATTTTGAGAGATTTAGCTCCATAGAGGCCCTGCTGAAGAGATTGAGAATACTTTTGTATACCAAAGCTTCTTTAACTGAGCGAGTGCCATGCAACATTGTATCATCAACAAATTGTTGGTGCTTAGTTGCTGCAATTGAGGGTAGGGGCTGAAGTCCTTCAATGAATCCTTCCTCTTTAGATTTTCGGATTAGTCTGCTTAAACCTTCCATCAAAATCATGAAAAGGAATGGGGATAAGGGATCACCCTACCGTAGACCCCGTGAAGGGGAGCACTGGGTAGTAGGGGCTCGATTAACCAATATTGAAAATCTTGTGGATTTGACCAAACCTAGGATCCAAACTATCCATTATTCAGCAAAGCCAAATGCTTTCAATATTGCTTCTAGATAGTGCCAGTTAACCTTATCATATGCCTTTGACAGGTCTAGTTGTATCATCATCCCTGCTTTCTTCTGCGTTTGAAGTGTGTGAATCATCTCTTGTGCTAATAAGATGTTGCCCAAAATCTGTCTCCCCTCTACATAGCCTAATTTCTCTTCCAAAATAATACCTGGAAGTATGGGTTTCATTCTATTGGTTATGAATTTGGAAATAATCTTGTACAAGACATTGCATAGTACAATTGGACGAAAGTTTGAGGGAGTGTTAGCTTCCTCCTCCTTTGGAATAAGGGCAAGGAAGGTAGAATTGAGGGACTTGAGGATTGAAGAGGAGCACCACCTCTTCCACCTCTTCCAGGGAAATTTCTCGATTTAAAGCTAGGTTTTGCTCCTCCATAATTAGCTTGGGGATGGAGGGTGTAAGTTCCTCAATGGCCTCCTCTCTGTCAATCCCAGGTTCCTAAGCTTTTCTGCTGAAATGTGTTGTAAGAAGGTTGGAGATCTCTTGATGTGTCTGTATCGTGGCTCCCTGATCATCTTTAAGGCTTAGAAATTTGTTGGCCCCTCTGTGGTCAATGGTAGATCTATGGAAGAATTTTGTGTTCTGTTCTCCTTCCTTAAGCCATTGAACTTGAGATTTTTGCTTCCAAAGTGTTTCTTCTTATTGGGAACGTAGTTGCCAGTCCTGCATAATCATCTTTTCCTTGTCCATAGTTTCTTGGTCTATGTTACCTTGAATCCATCCTTCATGAATATGTTCCAATTGCTCCTCTAGTTCTTTTTTTCTTTGAATATATTCCCAAAGACTTCATGATTCCAAATTTTGATTTTGGCTTTAATGTGTTTCAGCTTACCCTGTAATCGATACATTTTGGTACCTTTAATACACGAAGTTTCTTTCCACCATTGTTCAATTTTATGAATGAACTCAGGATGAGTGAGCTAGAATTTTTTGAATCTATACGGTTTATTTCTAGGAGTTCCTTGGATTGCTGCAGTCAATGTGATGGGCTAGTGGTCTGACCCTCCACTGGGAAGAATGTTTGATTCAATAATGATTCCTTTTAGCAGTATGCTTTCTATTACTAAAAATCTATCCAGACGAGAGGCTATTTTCTTTTCACCTCCCCTTTTGTTGTTCCACGTGAAAGCACCACTTCTCGGGAAAATATCCACCAGACTGGCCGGCTTAATGAAATCTAGGAAAGCTTCAGAGTCTCTGTTGAATTTCCGTATACCTCCTCTCTTTTTCGTGAGTGAGGTGATCATGTCGAAATCACCTGCAAAGAACGCCTTAGCTTGGGGATATCTTAGCTTCACGTTGAGCAAAGTTCTTAAAAATAGAAGCTTTGCCTCTAGCTTCTGGGGGCCATAAACATTGGTGCAAAGATAAGTCTCAGAGTTACCTACTACTTGGACTTCTATAGCTATGTAGGATCTGGCTGCCTCAGAGGAAAGGAGTTGGATTACTTGTGGATTCCAAAAAATGATCAGGCCTCCCTCCCATCCATTGCTAGCTGTCTCCAAGTAATCCATGCATTTACCTAGTTTTTTGCTGATATTGATTACCATGCTGCGTGAACATTTAGTTTCCTGCATAAACACTATGTCTAGTTGTTCCTTTTGGACCTTCTTCTTTAATAGACACTATTTTTTTTGGCTGTTTAGCCCTCTAGCATTCCAAGAAAGAACTTTCATTTTAAACAGAGTTTAGGAGGTTAATGAAAAAGCCTCTAGGGCTTTCATCTTATCGGAATTTAAGAGCATTTGTCCTAGTTCTTGTAATGCCTCATTGTTGGTCCTTCGTCCCCTCTTTTTCCGATGCTTGGAACTGGTGGAGGATTGATGCAATCCCTTTGTGCGGATCCCTAGCCCTTTAGCTGTGCCCAAGCTCTTGCTTTGTAGCTCCATCTCTGCCCTTTGCCTGCTATGAATATGCCATTAGTTCTCTTTACCTCCTCTTTCGATATGTGTTACATTCCCTTCTTTTTCCAATTCTTAACCATGTTTGGAAGATCCATACCTTCTTGCTCTAGTATATCACTTAATTCCATATCTTTGATCCCAATTTCACTGGTGAACATCTCCGAGTCTTCTTCAACCCCCTTTGTTGTTTCGTGAACCTAGAGAATGATACTCAAAGGGTTTCACCTTTGGTTCTTTCAAATCTGGTATTGTTGGAGATTTGCTTATTTTCGTGGTTTCTTGTTCTTTAATGTTGTCCTCTGATTCTGTTTCTGTTTCCAAAACTTCAAAAGAATTGCTCATATTTCCTTGTGAAGTGCTTGCCTTGGTTTGGCATTTTTTATTTGCTCTCTGTTTGGGTTTCAGTCTGGTGAAGATTTCCTTGTTCTTCTCTCCTTTGCCTTCCTTGTTTTCCCCTGTTGCTTTGTTCAGTGGGCATTATATGATTAAATGACCATGCTCATGACATTTTCTACAATGGAACGAGATTTTCTCATAGTCTATGGCTTGGAAATAATCCTCGTCTCTGTATTCCAGCCATATGCCCTCATGCAAAGCTCCCGACACATCCATCTCCACGCAGATTCTAGCACAAGAGGTATACCTTTTTTGCAATGTCGCTTTGACGCCTTGATGAAGGTCCCTAGGTTGTTACCTATTTTTTCTAGAGCTGCATGTCCCCAATAATCAATCGGTAGGGAAAAAATATGTATCCAAACTAGTACCTGCTTGAAGGTTTCCTTTTCTGGTACGAAGTTGGGTTTCCATGGCCTTATGTAAAGACTCGCGAAGGCAAAGAAATAAGGCCCTCCATCGAATATCTGATCCTTGTCTTCCAGATTGGAAAAAACAATAGTAAAGAAACCTTTAGCTCCCAAGTGCAGTGTTACATCACCTCTGGGTTTCCATTGTTGCTTTATCCACTGACACAGAGCTCGTTCTGTTGGCCAAAACCCCATGAACCTACAAATCACTGCATGTTCGACCATGTGATCCCAGTATGATTGAATCTCTGGATCAGAAATCACAACCCTTAGGGTTTTTGTGGCTTTGGGCTTGCACAGACCCTGGTTCTTTTTCTGTTGGGTGTTGACGTTGTTCCCCCTGTTCCTCTTTATCCTAATTTAGAACCTCTTCCTCTGCTCCTTCCTGCTCCTTCTCCGATTTGTTTCTATGAGAGAACTATCCTTGGGTTGGATTCTCGCTGTCTCTACTCTCTGTACTTTTGCTTTCATCCCTTTCCTTCAATTTTTTAGTATTATTACCTTCATTGCTCTTCTTCCCCTTGCTGGTTGGATTCTCCTGATCTAACTTTTCATACCCTACTATCTGCACCCCATCCTGTGTTGTCTTATTGTTCATAATTATTTGTTTGTATGATGGGGTCCTAGTGGACCCTGCATTTTCCATTTGTTGGGTCAGAGTTTTCCCCCTTCTGTGGAGCTCTGCCGCTCCGACCCTGTTCTTTTCTAGAGTTAGTACCTCGGTTGCTATTGAATCCGTGATCTTCAAACCTATGTTTTGCTTGTTAATGGCCCTATTTTAAAATTTTCTTTTATGTTATTTTAAAGAGAAAGAGAATATGATGTTGTAAAACATATTTGTTAATGCTCATAGGAAAAACATATTGATTAATGCTTATTGAAAATAATAAGAATGTTTGTATGATTTTGGAAAGGGATATGGTTTCCATGTTTGATTGCTTAAGAGATATGTACAGGATGTTGATCACATGATTTATTGGTCTGTATTAGAGGTGGAACCAGAGGGAGAATTGCAGCCAAAACCTTAATGCATATTATAGTGGAAACATATCATGCTTTGGAACCGAGAAACAGAGTAAGTTAAAGTTTAGTGGAAGTACTTTGGGCCTGATGAAGCTACATGGGAGATGACTCATCAGATGCAAGTTTTGTATCCTTCATTATTTTCTAGTTCAAGAAAATGATATTTTTGTATATGTATATATGTATATGGTTGTAAATACCACGATAATGTTGGTTATAAAGCTTCGATAAGTAGTATGTTTATTTTGTTTTTAACAGTGTTCATTGTAAATAATGCAACGAAATATGTTATAAAGCTCCATAGGTAGTATGTTTTTTTAGCGGTCTGCTTATCATAGGTATCATTGAACACCAAGGACGATGTTCCCCTAAGAGGCAGTGGTTTGTAACAACCATGGGTTAACATTTCATGTAGTAAGGCATAATAAAGGAAAAATAAGACCAAGGACATGGGACACGTATTCTAAGTTGAATGTTGGGAAAAAACTATAGTGGGAATCACCTTTGGTTTATTTATGGCTAACGAAATTGGCAAAGGAAAAGACGAAATAATTGGCATTTAATTATGAAAACAAATGGAAATGATTCATTCATCCTAATCTACAGTAAAAAATATGCACGTGCCCACATCATTTAGTTGAATATCATTCACATTGTAGCAGTATTATTCTATTTCTCTGCCCAATAATGCCAAAACTTACAGAATTGCATTAATATTGGTTTAATAATAGTAATATACTGAGGTGAAGATAAAGTGGGGGGTTGCATAGTGTGTCAATAATTCCTATCCTTGCTCTGCACACCTATTCTCCCGCACAATACATTTTCCTCACACACACATTAAAAAGACAATTGAATATTCGGTAATTAGTATTTAATTTACAAATGTAAGGAGTCACAATGGATGTGCATAGGAAATTTTTCAATGAGAAATTTATGTTGAAGACTGCAAAATTGTAGATAAAAGTTTCAACTACACCATGAACTAAATCTCATTTTCCTTGCTCTGCGCACTCAATCTCCCACACAACACTATGTGTTCACACCAATTTAAAAGACACTTACTTTAATATTTCATAATAATAATAAGTATTTATTCCACAAATGTCAAATCATACATCCACATAGTATTCATAAACCTTGAATACCAAGATTTGTTATTTCTAATTTACAAACCACTCTTTCTAGTCTCAAACTAACCATCCTTATAAATAGTGTTTGTTACATTACGAGTTACAGTTTTTGTTCCTAGTTAAATTAATTTATTTTCTACACAATAAAGTTCCCTTTGTACCCCATTCTCCCACACATACCTCATCTTCCGCACATCCTTCATTCCACATAGATTCACAACTCTATGCAATTGTTCTCCCACATAGCTAAATCTGTAATAGTTTTAAATGGAAAATAGTTTAAAATGAAATAATAGTAGATAAACACACCATAAATACCTGTCTTGCTATTAATATCAGATAAATAATTGAAGAAAAACCCCTCCCCCCACTTATGTAAAGGACCTGCTCAAAGAATTGTGTCAATGTCATTGTGAGAGCACTCACGGGTGGAATTCCCACTCACAAATTTAGCCTTTTTTAGATTTTGAAGTAATTTGTCCAGCACTAGGAAATACCAAAAAGTGAATTTCGTTCCACCAATGGAATTATGTTGCATCAAGGATTGCTCAACCAATTGAAAATTAGAAATAAGATTTCCAAAAATTAGATAATTATTTTTGAATTTACATGAAAATAGAACTATTCAACATTCTTTAAAATTTTGGTTAAAATTACAAAAACTAAGCAAAATAATACAAAGTCAACACAATTTTATTATGAATTGAATGTTATAGTCCCTCAGGAAGCATGGATTAATAATACGCATTACTTTGTATACTCTACAATCAATTTTATCAAGGAGTAAATGAAAACGTACAGTTATTTGTAAAATGGCGTTGATGTTATATATGTAATTGTAATTTATGTAAGTATTCACATGATCTCACTATGAACTTAGTTGTTAAACTCCATGTATGTATACATGATTATCAATTATTTATCAATCGGCTTTGTATCTTCTAGATTGATCTCAGAATATTCAAAAAAAATATTATTTTAATTTTATTTATACATATAAAATCAATATAATTAAGATGTACTTAAATTATTAAAAAAGGGTCTTATATTTTTGATTTATTAAAAAATTCCAAATAATTGAAAACCAAAACTTTTTAATGAAAAGTTACTCTTAATCTATGTATTTTAGGATTCCCTATTGCAACTACAAGCACATGATAACTCGTTTTCTTGTATAGTCATCATGTTAGCATGGATTTGAAGGTGGTTAAAGGAAAACAACTCAAATTCATTTTTCACTCATTTGCAATTGTTCATTAATGTGTTCCTCAACCATGATGGTGGCGATTTTGATTTTATGGCTAAATGACTTTAATAGCTACCATATTTTTGAAGGATATGCAACTTTATATGTTGTTAGGATAATTTTCCTCTAGCTTTCCACTACATTTCACATTCTTGTAGGTGACCCCCTTTAGTTAAAATAATCATGGGACCCTCTCTCTACTAATGTCATTTTTCCTCCTATTAGCATCCTTTTCCATTTTCTATATCACTATTTTTTGATTGTTGTTTGGCCCTACTCTCCCATCCCTTTTATGTATGTTCTTTTTTTTAGTGGTCGATGTTAGGTTTTGTTTCTCACAATCCCCTTCTCCCTTTTGTCTATGTTCCTTTGGTTAGTGGTCAATGCTAGGTTTAGCTTCCTATAGTTCCCCTCTCCCTGTAAGCTATTTCTTTATTCTTCTTATTTCTACTTTATATCATTTTCTATCAGAATTTTCCTCAAGGTCACAGAGATGCTGTGGGAAAAGGGAGTCTCCCTATTTGAGGGCTCAAGTTAATGCTAAATCCTCTATAGAGGAATATTTACAATGGAACAAAATTTCAATTAAGATGTAAAGGAAGAAGAATTTGACATCAGATACCAAATCCCAAAAACAACCACTCTAGAAAAATCTAATGTAAGTGAATTATTGATGTATATTTTTTTGAGATTAAAACAACCATAGACAATATTTCAGTAGAGAGAAGTGACACACAATAACACATTCTACACTACATGGTTCTTTAGAAGCTATAACTCACAATATTGGGCAAGAAAATGTCTACACTTTTATGAAAGTTGAGGATTTGAACTTCCTTGCTATTAATGAAGATAGTCGATAGTTCTCTCACCATTCATACAAACTCTGCTCTAACATGATTCCTCAAAATATTTATTATCTATTTTATTTAAAAATATTAGATATTAAATTTTTCTATTGCTAACTCATTAATCAGTTATATTTATTAATACCACTTTCTTATCTCCCATTTTAACATAGTAACAAGGGAGCCGCTGTGGTAGCGGTAGTCCCTTCTGGGTTTTTTGCAATATTCGTGAAGCGTTTGTTGAACAACCAATGCTTGGGCTCTGCGCGGACTTCGATATGCAAATTGAAATTTTTTGGAATGTTAGCAATCGGTGCAATTAAGTGATCTATCTGACATTGGAAGAAAATCACACATAAAATGATGTATGTGACAGCAAAAGAAAATCAGGAATTAAGTGATTTATCTGACATTAGAGGCAAATCTCAAATAAAATCCTGGTGTTAGATTGCAAGTGTTTCATCTTGTGCAATTAAGTGATTTATTTGACTGATATATGTGACAACAAAAGCAAATCGGGACTTAAGTGATGTATCCGACATCAGAGGCAAATCTCAAATAAAATCTTGGTGTTAGATTGCAAGTGTTTCATCTACCCAATTAAGTGCTTGGAAAAACAATAAAGGAGATTGATTGTCAGGTTTTGGTAGTTGTGTGTTATAGGCTCCAACTTCTCATTTCTGTTGAAGTTGGCAACTTTTTCTGTGGACAATTTTAGAGTGTAAGACACAGTAGTGACTTTGATTCAGGTTTATTGGTTCAGTGCAATAGCTTTGAAGTTGTTGGTTCAGTCCTTTTGTGCTTAGCACTCTAAATATTAGACATGATGCACATACAATGTCTTTTATTTTGAGGCATTCAGAAGCTAAGGTGGTCTTTGTGGATTACCAATTCTTGGAAGTTACAAGAGCGAAAGTAAGGATTCTTTCACAGGTGAAAAAGGAATTGCCATTAATGATTGTGATTCATGAATTGGACAAGTATAGAGTATCTTTGAATGATGATCATGAATATGTTCTGGAGTATGAAAAGCTTTTGGCAAGTGGAGATCCTAATTTTGAGACTTGCTGGCCTAAACATAAATGGGATGCTATTACCACTAGAAATGTGCCCTTCAGACCACTCTGAGAAGTGAGTGCAACAGACACACAAAAAATTACATTTTAATTCATTAAGTTGCATTATGAAGAAGATGAGTAAAACAGGGAAAGATTCATAAATATGAAACTCAGTCCTTACTCAGTATGAACAGAGTGTAAATGTGTACAGAGATGCCTTTATCAAGAATCCCAACACAATGGAAAGTGTTCTTAATGACGGTACTACAATTGGTGAAATCATGATCAATGGTAGCATTGTCATGAAGGGAT